>JAOEHX010004930.1:0-55316 GCA_025448015.1 Bolborhynchus lineola | reverse complement strand
AGCCTTCTCTTCTCCAGGCTGAACAGTCCCAACTTTCTCATCCTATCTTCATACAGGAGGTGCTCCAGTCCCCTGATGATCCTCAAGACTTTCTTCTGGACTCATTCCAACAGTTCCATATCCTTTTTATGTTGAGGACATCAGAACTGCACATAATACTCCAAGTGAGGTCTCAGGAGAGCAGAGCAGAGGGGCAGAATTGCCTCCTTCGACCTGCTGGTTGCACTCCTTTTAATGCAGAAGTATTATATTTAGTCTTACATGAAGCTTTTTCAAAAAACCCATTTCAAAATGGGTTCTGAACTCTCTGCAATTACCTCTATCCATTAAACATGCGACATAAAGCCAAACTATTATGCTCCAGTTTAAAAAATGTCAGAAATGTCATTTTTTAAAAAAAGGTTTACTTCTCAGTATCTCTGGCCCAAAAAAAAAATGAGCCAACAGAAGATTTACACCACAACTTTGATTATTTCATAGTGCATGAAAGATTCTCAAAATAAGTAGCACAAAAAGGCTGTTACCAAAAAACACAGGATTGTTTTCCTCTTCTGCTACTGCCATGCTTGTGAAGACTTTGGAAGCCGTAATACTGACTTCTGTAGAACTGTATTAGACCACAATCGTCTGTTCGCATGGATGAATACATATTTCTGTATACAGATTTCTACTCTGTCTTTTTGCTCATTCCCATTGCCATTTCAGCATGCAAGTGGGCTGGTTCTGCATGCATGCATTAACACAGCGAGGTCCTATCATTGATCAGCTTTATGGCAAATTCTTTTGGAAATTTATTTAGTTTTCACTCTGGTTATAGAAAGCCATATTTTTGAAGCACAGGACTGCAATCATGCTCATCTCCAAGATCATGTCACTCCAATTCCTATAAATAACAATTGCTGGAAGGACTAACTAGAAATCAAAGAGCATGGTGCCTTCTGTGCAGAAGCTTATCCATGAATGCACAAGGGCTTATTCTGAAAGAAAAAATGAGGCTACATTTCAAAAGTTCTAATATCAGTACATTACCTTGAATTACTCATTTTTTTAAATGCTGAATGCCAGATAAAAAGCTTCTATTTGTCCTTCCAAACACACTGAAAGCATCCACATGAATCGAATACATTACGATGTGAAAAGCTGTACAAAGAGAATGACAATCTATGTGCTTGCAATGAGGTGTAACAGCAGAAATCCCTAAGCCCCAGTGTAGCTGTCCTGCTACATATACATCACACTACAGAAAAGGAGAACAGCTTGAAAGAGGACAATTATAAGTAGGTCTGTTGAATTTAATACATAAGAATAAAATGGAAAGAAAAAAAAAACAACCAAAAACCCCAAAAAGAACCTGCTGTGTACATTGCTATGACCAGAGTAAAAATTTCTATATTTCCACCCCCAAAAATCTTCCACCAAGCTTCTTTGTACTAAGGAGTTATCCCAAATTCAGAGATATAAGTGAGAGACCTCTCATAACAGACTAACAGAGGTCACAACACGATCACCATCTGACACAACCTATTGTACTTCATAACATTGAAGCAATCATGAAAGCTTGACCTAAAACACAAGGCCCAGCACAACCCTTAGGATGTCACTCAGAGGGCTAAATGGGGAAGGAGGAGATGAAGCTTTAGTTCTGTCATTTGTCTAACCCAAATTTCCAAACATAACAACTCCCACATCAGCACAAAAATACAAAAATAAAGTCCCCCTTAACCTTCCTTTGACAATTTCAGCAGAATGAACTCCAGACATTTAGGACAGAGGCTTTTTCTGCTTCTGCAAACTGACCTCACTGACATCAACAGAAGATCACTTCAGTATTTTGCCTTCTACTTCCTACAACAGACCAATCCAATATCTAAAACTTATTGAGATTAGCACCATCTCTTAGGAGTTTTGGGTCCTCCACCCTTTGTTGTCAATAATGTCCAACAGTACTGCCTTATTATTAAACTCTACACTCTAAATTTTCTTGAGGAGAAATTTGATCAAAATCTTGCATATTCAAAAAAGTACAGAATCTGAGCCCTTACCTCTGCCAGGATTACTGATGGATCTGAAATACATTTTAAGAAGCATTTTTCTGGAAATGCAGTGTTATCTGCAAACTGTTTGGGAACTGATCCCATTATGTTCAAGTCCAGACTGGACAGGGCTTTGAGCAACCTGGTCTAGTGGAAGGTGCTACTGCTCATGCCATGGGTGATCTTTAAGGTGCCTTCCAACCAAAACCATTCTATGGTTCTATAAACCTATGTTGGAACATTCTGTCCTTGCTTTCCAAAATTAAAATGCTTTCAGCTTTTAAACTTCTCTATAACAAAAAAAAACCCCTTGATTTACAGATTCAATTAATATGGACACGCTACAAAGGAGCGTATTACTGTATTGTTGAATGAATGAAGTAAATAACCAGCTCCGATTGTAACTTTATCATTTGCAAACTACCAGTAAAGTAGGCTAAATGTGAAAAAGCTTAGAATAACCAAATACTCTGAGCTGCTGCAGAATTTTATTCTGTCAGCACTGTTTCTCCAGGAGAGATCAAATCAAACTGAAGAAATAGAAAAGGCAGTAGCTGCATGTGTAGGGCTGAGGTGATCAAAGCACTGAAGAAGGCAGCTGACAAAGTTGCCTGCTACAGAGATAGTAGAATTATCATGCTTCTTTACCACCCTGAAAGAGTAATCCAAGCTGCACATCAGGTCTTGCTATTATGGCCTTTTACATGTATTTAACTATTTTCTTATTAATTTTCTTCCTCAAATTTACATTTAGAATAATGTACACTTGTCTTCTTCATGAGACTTTATGTAACAGGACCTTTTGCTCCACTATCAGCTCTTTCCCACTACATGAATATCTTTGCTTAAAAACACTACTATTTCAAAACCTCAGGACATGTGTCCCACTAGAGCTGAACTAGCAAGTCATCATGATTTAACTCCAGCTCTCAACTAAGTACCTCTCAGCCACACAAACCTAACATCTCTTTTGCTGTTGTTACTATGTCTTAGGCAGAAAGTCATGTCGAGGCAACAATAAACTATTTTATTATCTTTTCATTTACATGATGGGAGCTGGAAGCTCATCCAGTGTAGCCATTTTCCTCACTCACTGCTGCTCTCTCTGGTCTGACGCAATGTATGCCCTAGATTTACAAAGCATCCAAGATTTCATTTTCATCTTCACTTTTATCTTTTACCCTAACCCTTTTATGTCATGAATCATGCTAACATCCTAGACGGGGTTAGTTCAAACCAGTACTTTCACCCATCTGCACTGTGAATCAAGCCAGGCTTGCATTTCTTGTAGGAATGACAGTTTTACTTCCCACTGGAGTTTCTGAAGTACTCTTTCAGGGCTATACCCACTGTTTGGTAATAGTCTTGGTCAATGAAACCTGACACTCAGTTACAGCTTATTAAATTTATGCTTAAGTTCGACTTTGTTAGTTCTCAATTCTGAATGAGGTATAGTGCAATCTCATTCTGTTTCCGTGAAATTTGGTTTTGGCAGGTGAGGGAAGCAAAGACTTCTTCATATTTCCAATGTTTACCCATTTTTTTCCCAGCATCTGAATAAAACACTAAGTAAGTTTGGCAAATGTGTTCCAAACTCAGATTCAAATACTTTGCGTTCAAAGACTGTAAAAGGAACTATTGTTAAAGAAAATATCGCTGAATAATCAACTACAGCTAAACAGATTTCAGATCAACCTAGCCAGTAAGTACTAATTCCAGTGAGGTTTTACTGTTTATCCTTTGAAACAATACACAGAGAAAAAGAGTGCAGAGGCATTTGTAAGGAAGTCCTACTCTTGCCACACTTCAGGCACTGCAGCAAGGATGTGTAGAAACAGGATGTTTGGAAGAACAATTTCAAACTTACGTCATTAGACTGCACTAGCCTGGATTGGCAAAGATTTTGTGTTCCTTTCCCTCTGCCTGTTATTGCAATGAATTAAAAACAAAACAAAACAAATCCACCCTTGTCTTATTCTATGCATAAAAACCCAACAAATTTCAAAGAACATTTTATACTAATAACTCTGGATGATAAATGGGAAAACCCATGTTGAATCAGTCCCTGCATTTTTCCTTTACTTCTTTGGTACATTTACCACACTAAGCAGAATATTTAGCTCAAATTTGTTTTGTTTGAAGACATCTACAACTTACAAAATTAGGCCCGTAAAAATGTTTCTAGCTCATTAGTTGCAGATAAGTATTAGGCACTCTCTTGTGGAAACAAGAATCAGAATGCCTATACTTGGGAAAAATATCCCACTAAAACTGGATGGTAAAACATCTGTCTTTCAGTATCATCTGAGCTAACATGCCAAGTTCTCCAGACCTTGCTTTTGGTATTTATATAGTGTTATGAGAACACTTAATGAAAATCTTAGGCAGCAAAAAGTGTTTCTGCTTTCATGTGAGCTTGTGATTGTACCTTAAAACATGCTGCATTTATTCTATCTATGAGAGTGCATGCATCAAGTTTAGTAGCAGTGTTTGTCAGTAAGTGTATTCCCTTGTAATTGCAGCAACCTAAGACCACTCTTCCTGATCTGAACCACTAACAAAAGCAAAACCAAAATGTAAGACATGCTGTGCTTTCGTGTTGCCATCCTTTTGAAAACATAACCAGGAATACACAAAGCTTTTGAGGATGCCAGGGGGCAGGAACTGCAGACTCTACATATGCAAAATTCTAGTTTGGGAGTTAATCACCTTCAGTTAGTTTCTCTTTTCATTTTACAGTTTTCACACTATATCCATACAGACTCTATGCACTATAAAATCCTTATTACACTGACACTGCTCCTTAACCAGGCACAAATTCAGAACAAGGTCTGCTTGCTTCTTTTCTTCTGTTTATAAAACCTGGAATCTCTCTGCAGCCATTGGTGGCTTTGGAAATGGGTACTTTTATAGATGTTCCACTCTTTCACCGGATTTTTTTTCCCTTATGTGTAACAAAGACCATTAAAAGACACAGTGGGTTATAAATGTTAGTACCTCAGGCATTGATCTATTTGCCATCCTCCCCAGCAGTCACATGGCTGTAAGATAACCTGTGCAGAGCTCAGAGAGCAGGCAAAACAGGTGCCTATGGCCCCACCAAACAAGGCCATTTTCTCTGAACAGAAAGCCTTTTAGGTTGTTTTTGTCTAAATGAGAAGTTAACTCACATTCACAGTTGGGCTGTTTTTCTCTTCTATACCCATCCTATCTCACAAGTTACTCTATGCCACCTGCAGTGAAACAAAACTCAACTCTGTAGTTCACAATCTTCTGTTCTTGACCCAAATGAAATATAAAGGGCAGGCCAACATCCAAAGCACCCCATTTACTAACTGGGCACCCACTACAGCCTGGCTGCCTCTGCATACTGTTCTGCTAGGGCTGGGAAAGCTCCTGAAGTGTAAGAGATGGGAAGCACCACAAGAACACCTAACCATTCTCAACAGGGATCTGGTACAGACCTTCTACAATTGCAAAAGAAGTCATTTGAAGACCCTTGCAGAAAGCACAGACTAACTACGAGGTAGGCCCAGCTCAGTGGTCCACAACCTCAAACGAGCAAATCAGTTCACAAATAATGACTCTCCAGAAGTTTCATAGTCCTGGCTTTTTTGCCCACAGAAAGTAATGGTAACATTCCTTTGTTAGTTTTTTAATGGCTGTGACATTATAGGACTTGCATCAACTCACAGGAGAAAACCAGAAAGAACTCTTCTTCCATGACTTTCCTCCAATGCAGCTCTATGAGCTCCCAGATCATCTTCATGGCATCAGGCTTAAAGGCATTTGCTGCCTAAAGTAAATCCTTACTATATGGATTCTAATTCTCTGTGACTAAAGATAGCATTTCTTATGTTTCATATGATATTTCTGCTATAGCTCTGAGGTCTTGCAGGATGCTTGAAAAGCTGCTTTGAGGTGTTTCTCACTAATGGCATTTTCTGGAGCTCTAAGAGGCTCTTGAGACTTCAGTGATTCTAGGTACAATACCATAGAGAAACTCTACAGGGTAATAAAGGGAATCTGACACAGTCCTATATTGAACCACATAAATAAATTTTCAGCAAAGGTAATACCACATAAATTTTATCTTCTCCCAAGTATTTTCATACCTCTCCTGTGAAGAACTACTTCCTCAGTTTGAGGGGAAGAGGAGGATGGCGAGGCAAAGAAGGAAATAACGTTGGGTTTTACCTCCTCAACAATGACTTTAACCACTTCAGATAATTCTCCTTTATATAGAGGTTTCTTTCCTCACTGTTTTACAAGCTGGTTTCTCTCCCAGAATGAGTACTTCTACATTCCCTAACCTAAAGAAGAAAAACTGCTCACAGAACATCCCGGTTGTGTCCTGAGCCTGGCTGAGGCTGAGTAATTGGAACTTGCAGGGTTTGAGGCATTCAGGGAGGGGAGGAGAAGAAGAAGAGAAGGGGAAGAGGCACTCAGATCCAGTCCCAGCACTCAGATCCCTCAGAAGCACCCGAACCACACAAGTATCAGCACCCAAAGCGAGTTTCCCTCCTGGCTGTCACTCTCCAGGCTGGGGAGCTGGGCAGCCTCCACCACAGCACCTACTGCCTACCTGCCTCCCACCCCATGCTCTCTCTTCACCCTCTGGCCCCTCTTTCACTCCCCAGCTGTCCCCTGACCTTAGCAAGGTAGAGCTCGGCTGCAGCACTGCCACTAAGCGAGGCAGCACACAAAGTCCTCCTAGTTGCTGTGAGAGAGGAAGAAAACAACATCCAGTGGGCTGAGCAAGAGCTGGACACCTATAGCTGCCTGAGGTCTCAGCTCCTCCCAGGCTGACAGGATGCTTCGCTTCTATAGCCACACAATGTGACACACACGCAACATAGAGCTGTAGCTGCTTCTGTTTCACTGGGAAAAAATCTCAGCCCTGAACTCCACAGTGCTAGGGTAAAAACAACAAAACAAACCAAAGCAAACCCCTTTACCTGCACCATAAAAACTGGTGCGTTCTCAGTACTTTTTAAAAGCGCATCCCTCAAAATGTCCTATATACGAAAGGTGAAGAGGCAGCTTATTTGTTTAAAATAACCAAGGCAGATCTAAAGCATGCTTAATTCAGATTTTGACTCTCCCGATTGCCACAAAGACCTCTGGTACTCCCCACATCTCAAGCCCATTGCAGTGGAACTGGGGCTGCTCCACAGCTTCTGCAGGGAGCCAGGTCTCCACAAACACTCGAGCAAAAGTACACCAGGCTATACTAGAGTCAGACTCTTCCCACCTTCCCAGGCTCCATAGAATGCCACCATGTGAAACACAAGAAAGCTATAGAAGTAGCACACACACATCCACATCTGGCACCAAGCACAGCTGTGTTTGTCACATAATCAGCACAAGCCAAACCCAAGGTGTCTCTGCAAATAAAATTGCCCTCAAAACAGCAATGCATGGCGCTGAGGCCATGGCAGTGGAGGGTGCTGTTGGTTTTCTACTTTGCAGACCATGAATTCATCACAGACCCAACATTGTTGTATGTCTGGCAGTTTCATTAAACTGAGCATAACTTTGACCTCACACTTATCAGCCCAGGTATATTTATGAATTTGTCTTTCCCCTTTGTAATTAATATTTGTTAGCTTTTTATGTGGGAGGATATCCACACTGAAAGCCATTGGTTATGCCTCTTGGATGCTTCACTTTTGAAATTTAAAATCCATGAGAGTGAAGACCCGTTTATTCACTGGGGTTGTAGATCCCTTTCTAGATCAAGTAAGACAACACAAAATATTTAAGATATTTTACAGTCAAATACAATTAATTTTTAGTCTATTTTTGTTCATGAGGACATTACTGGAGCAGTCTTTTACCTGAATTATTGTACTTTCGCTAGCAGAATATATGTCTCTGCCAAATGCAGCAAATGAAGAGACATTTGATGTCTGAAATGATGATGTAAATTAAGTAGACTAAAATAAATGCTAATCCATTACTCAAGATAATGATTAAGAAAACTATACTGTACTTCTTCTCTTTGAGACATCTCATTGACCCTAAAGTCAGGGATCTGAATTATCACTTCCACACTTCCCTCCTGTGCCCCAACCACAACCATAAAATGAAAGATATCAATTTGGAATAAAAATTACAGTTTGATTAAACAACAGATTTGTCTATCTTATAATTTATGCTCAGAACATGCTATTTTTCATGCATGATTTTCCTATGAAAAACCTTGGTTGCAGCAAACCACTTTTCCTCAAAGAAACTTATAAATACTTTTTACTTTTTTAAATTTACTTTTATAAATCTCTTTTTCAGAGAGCCTCATCTCTACAAAATTGCATCCCCAAAGAATATGGAGAACAGCAGCCTAAGCTAGTAAAAGATTAAAAGTACCCGACTACAGTTGTTTTTAAAACCAGCCTCTGTCTTGTATATCGAGTAAAACAAGTGTTGTTAGAATTGTTTTACCACTTAAACCATGGACTGGAAACATATTAAAAAATACACCAAAAAATGAAGAATTATGAGCAGAAAAAAATCCCCCTAAAGATATTGGAGAAAGGAAAGAAAATTGCTGGAGGAAAGGGAATGATGATGTCTGCTTATTAGTCTAAAACCAAAAGACTTTTGCTCTGGTTTTATTCAGATATCTCCCTCCTGGACTTTGACAAAATTTGAACCCTAAAGAACTTGGGTATTTTTGTCCTTGCTACTTAAAGAAATATAACAAGCCTCATTTCATAAACATAGAGATGCTATTAATCAGTAGTATCCAGTGCCAAACCACAGTAGGGTGTCAAACAATTGGGCTTGTATTCTTCATGCATAAAAGCAGCATTTTGGAATTAAGACATTGACATTTTCCCCCTCAGGCAGGAGCCAGTACCCACTGTGGTGCTTTCAGTGTTGGATCTATTTCTTATTTGAGGCTGTTTGGAAATGCTACATTGGTCAAGGCATCCACATATAACCACTCCATAAGTAACACTGCATTGAAATTGTATGATCATTCTTAAGTAGCCATACCTAACAAAACACCCCTGACAAGAACAATTACCTATTTAACAAACTCAACTGTCTACAGCAGCATGTAAGATACTTACTAAGGTAGTTGATGCAAGGCATTCATAACGAGCAGGACCAAATACACTTGCAGGAGACAATTCTATTTACTAAACTGCTCTAATTAAAAACATGCAGAGCACAGTCCACTTTTTATTTACCACCAGACAGCATGGGAACATAGCTCTTTTAGCAAGCAGAGGGTTCTAGCCTGCTGTCCCATCTGCTCCTTAGGACACTGAAGCTGATATGTTGGTCCTACAGCTGTTTCTGAGATTGTTTCATATGATCAGTAAAGGAGTAGCCTCTTGAGCTCTTGTTCCCATATGTTTCTCCCAGAGTTGCTGGGCACTGCAGATCTTCCAAAGGCTAGCACCTCCCTGTCAGACAGTGTCCTCACTCAGACTGAAACACAGGGGACTGACAGTTCAGGCAAAGCATCAGCTCACATAAAGGCTATTGGTTCAAACCTACACACTTAAATTTGCAAGTTTTTATTGTAAAGATTCTTTTCAAGAGCGAAAAAGGAAGGCAACAAAGCTGCTTCTTCACAAATGCCCCTCATTTCCACCAACACCTAGCAGCCAAAGTGAGGAAGAGGATGGCAGCACAGTGAAGAAGGTTTCCATTACACATGCACCTTTCCACTGTCATCCTAATGCATACATTCTCATTTGCTTTGGGTAACAGGATATCCTGTGCAAAGACCTTCACCAAAAGGGGTTTGAACATCCTATTTATGCTAGGAAAATGAATGTATTTTCATGGCAATCTTCATGGATGTCCAAGTTTCACACCCCAGAAAGGACATTGGAAAATGCTAAAAATGCTTAACAAGTGTTCAGAAAAATCTTAGCCAGTAATGACTGTGTTTGTACCATATTGAACAAAACTATAGTATTGCATTGGACAGAAGGAAGCTATTCTGAGGAGTATGTTCAGCACCCACTCATGTTCTCTGAACTCTGGCTTGCAGAGGGGAAAAAAAAAAGTCTTAATAGGAAAAGATGTAGGACAGGCAACAACGAAATATTGCCGATCTCATTGTACTCTCTTACGGCTCTGTTATTAAAACATTCTTATGTATTAATCTAAAAATATATATTCTTTTAAATGGCATTTCAGTAAGTTCAGAATGCCATTTAATTAGAAAGTTTCTGCTCTAATTTGCATCTATAAAAATAATTAAATTAGTTTAGTGTAGCTGAGGATACAGTTCATCCAGAAGGCTTGGAGCCTATTTGACCTACAGATGAACAGAGTGACTTCGAAAAGCAGCCAGAAACAGAACATAAACCTCAAAGGCAATGACATCTCCCCCTTTGTCATCTGGATAAGAAAAACTGATCTTTAAGGACAGATGTTAAGATGGAGAATGGTATTGGCTGTGATTCCTGAGCCTTTGCTCCCTTAACTTGATTGATACATTCAATCAGGTCTGCCACAGTAGGAAAACTTCCCAGGGTAGTCTTTCTTTATCAGCCTCCCACCATTCCTCATAAGCAGATCTCTGAGCTGCCACTGTCCTTTCCTTCCTCAGCAGCTCCCTATGGCATTGCAATAGGGAAGATTCTTTTCATTTATTTTGCTTAAAAACTTGTCTTACGGCAGCAGAGCTTTTGGCATGCTCAAGTACTTCCCTGACACCGTGAGAGCCAGCAGTGCACATTACAAAAAGCTGAGTCTCAAATTGTCATCTGGCCCTAAGAGCTCAAGCTTTAGCTGCAGCAGCAAATGTCACTAACACAGCTCAGTGTCAGCAACTACAAGAAGTGGAGCTCATGTCCCATGCACATTCTTATCTCCCCTCTGGCATGCCCCAACAATAACATCTGCAGGGAGAGGTGGGGAAAGCTGGCACATCACCCAATGGTCTCTTCACAAGGATAGGAAGGAAGAAAGAAAGAAATATTTTGCCTGTGAATTTCAAGAAGTATTTATATTCTTGGTCAGAAGTGTCTGGTACTTTCCCTGCAAACCTCCTAAACATACAGAAATACCTTCTTCATCCTAGGGCTTCAAGATACCTAGGGATCATGAGGCACCTGTTTAAAGACTATCATTAAGTTATTTCATTGTCCTGGGGGAAACAGGGTAAGGAACTACGCTGCAATTATCAGGAGGAAAACACCACAGGTATTCTAACTTAAAAAGAGGAATACCCAGAAGAATAATGCTTACAAGCATCAATAGACTTGATTTAGACACTGCTGTAGTCTATAAGGAACTTTTTAAGCCATGTTAATTTTCCATTTGTTTTCCAGCTACCACTAAAGTAATTAGCAGGACTCATTAGCTGAGTGGCATTTTACAAATTAATGATTTACTCCTGTGAACTGATAGAAATGCATAGTAAATCAATCTTGACTTTAAATGGGATCAGGAAATCAGTCCTGGAGCATGCTTAATCAGCATTCATGGATTTAAAAAACAGAAATGTTGAAAAAATTATCTTATGTTCCAGCCTAGATTTTACTGTACAGAATTAATGTTGTCTATGAAATTATTAAAGGGTAATTCTGAAAAGACAGAAAACATTAAGAATTCAAGTGACTGAAACAGCAGCAATGTACATATGAAGGAAGGCTGATGTTCCCTCCATGGATTTCCATTACTGGAGATACCTTTATATTTTAAAGTACTCAGAAATAATCCCTTATCTCACTGGAGTAAGTGAAAACATCCTGGAATCCCTACTGTACCCATGGCAGTTCAGAGACCTTACTTTTCATACCTGGGCTAAATGGCACTTTAGTGTAGACAGCACTACATCACAGTTGATAGAAGATGAATTAGAAGATGTGATTTAAAGTTAAATCTTTTGAGTAAATTCGAAATCGTGGCTTAATATTTTATGATTATCTTTAGGAAGAGAGTTGAAGAGAAATTCTGTCCCCATTAATCTGAGCATAGTCATGATTATACAACATAATTCCATTCTCCAAGCAATCTCACTGGCAGGGTGACTGCTTTCAGTAAGGCGGCAGTACTTGTATTTTACAACTGAAGAATAACAAATGTTAATTTTGTTGTTTAGTCAATAGAAGGAAAACTTACTTTAGATCAATAAGAAAGCACTGGTATATTACTGAAGTTCCTCACATTATGTAGCTATTGTGACCTCAGATTTAAATAGAAAACAATTTCTTTTTCTCCTTTTCATCATATTATTTAGACACTATCGTCTTCCCCAAGGCATAGGTATTCTCCTCTCCCTTTTTAGCACTTTGACAATGCTTCTCACAACCTAAAATAATTAATTATATTTATCTTTTTGTCTATACACAGTTTACGCTATACATAAATGGCTCTATATTACACATGGAAAGAGTATCTTAGATATCAGCTCAAAAAACAGCTATGCAGTGGGACCCACACAGGCTGTGGATACTGAGTATTGTTTCTACTGAACTGGAACTCTTGTCAAGAGATTTAAACACTAATACTTCTATTCTACTGGCACCTTCGGCATTTCTTCTGGAGCAGCACACTAAGGAACTGCGAAAGAACAGTTACTTTGAAACCATATTCTGCTACTGAACTTCACAAACCACTAACTCAACTGCGCTTTGATTTCATGCTTCAAGAAAGTATCAGGAAGTGATATACTAAGAACTTCCCTCAAATATCAAGAAATTGTACCTGTAGTTTGGGGACCTTCCCTGACCAGAAGGAAGACATCTAATTCCAGGAGAAGTCTCAAGCTACTTAATGAACAAAGCCAGGACTAAAGTCTTAAAAGTGTATTAACCAAGCAACACGCAATCCTCATAATTACAGGAAAGCTGATGTTTCAAGGCACAGTTCACTAGAGAATTTGTACCTCAGCAATAACTAGTCATTGTCAAAACTGAAAGTGAATTGGTTGACCAAGAGACCCCACAGTCTCGCAGCAGAGGCCTAGACCTCCCGGTCCCTCCACGTGGCCAGCTCCTCCAGCTGTGTGTCACACAGAGGTTGACTGAGAGACTCATGGATTCCACAGTCTCTCCTGTAGCTGGCTTGGACCTCTTGGCACCTCCAGAATCCAGCTCTGAAGAAACGAAAGTGACGTCCACTTACTGGTGAGACAGACGAGCAGACATTTAGAAGCAGCTAGCACTAGATGGCACCGTGTTCAACTCGTTTAATTAGAAGACAAAAGTAGTGCCCCATACTCTGCAATGCGATTTCAATGCCTTTGCCACTGCGTATAGGACAGTAATTCAATACTGAAGACAACATGGATAAATATCACAAAGCTGTTGAAAAATCGCCCAGTGAACACAGTAGATAGCAGAATCAAGCAATCTTCCAACTTTTCATGACTGTAAGAAGTAAACAGCATGTTTAAATAGGATTTAAATAAACATCATAGGTGATCCTGTTGTAATTTAAACTTTAAAGCAAAGATTATTTTTCCTGGTTTGATGCACAGAAGAGTTTAGTTTACAAGATAAGGTGACAAGTTCTGAAAACTCCACAGCTATATCAGCATAACCAGTCCTAAAAAATTTGAAGAACACAATTCAAAGAGAATACTGCATTTAGTATAATTTATACTATTTTTTAGAAGGTAGACAGGATTCATGCTTGAGACTAGAAATGATACATGATCTTGCTGTAACATCACAGTCATTTCCTATAACAGCAGGAGGGAATCAAAGAAATCTCTCTTCAGGTAAATACAACTGAAGTACAAAATAGGGCTGTTTTGTCAAGCTTATCTAGGAGATTTCGGGCACTCCTTTCGCTACACTAGTGGCCAGCCTTTGCTTAACCCACAAAAGCTAAACATATAATTTCTCTTAGCAACCATCAACTGTAATCACTCTATAATTTGCAACTGAGAGCCCAAACAATGAATTCAATGTAGCTTCAAAATGCACGCAGACTTGTACACACTTTTGCAAACAGGTATTGCCTGTTGTCTCCTGAGGCTGTTCCTTGGGCTGCTCTGCTGTTTCTTTCTTCTTGCCTGGTTTCCAACCAGAGAGGTCCCATCTTTCTTCCCAGTTTCTCTAAACTTACCCCTTCCTTTTCAGTACTCCTGCCAAGCTTGCATACTTTCACTAGGTTTGTCTGAATGACAGCAGTCATCTTTTTAAATGCCAAATTTTGGCCCACTTGGTTCAAAGCAGCAGCAATCGCGCTCATTCCCTGGGGAACCATTCTGCCTACAGGCACCATATGGACATGATCTTGTTTTCCATTATAGTGAAGGACCTCAGTTTTCACTTGGAAAGCTCTCTCCAACTATGCTCACTCCTCTCTTCCTCCTTTCCCTCCCAGCAGCAGTTTCCTATTGCTCTTTCATGAGATTACTCCACACCAGTTCTCTCTGTGCACTTCCTGCATTTCCTCTTCCACTCTTTACTGCATGCAGCTTTCTCAGGACCTTTGTCATAGTGTCATACACAACTCTGAAAGCAACTTCAGCTGAATTTTTGTACCAGGCACCTATTCTTTTACCCCCAGGTGGCATTCTTCTCTTAATAGTCTTAAGCAGCTTTCTAAGTACTTTGGAGATGACCATTCATACAAGCAGCAGCACACCACTAGATATGGAAGTCACACAAACTAATAAATGTATGCAAGTTCTGTAAAAAAACTACAAGTACATGGAGTATTAGGCTGCCTACTTTAAAAATACAAAAACTAAACAAGGAAGAATATTTTGCTGATTTGTAGGAGAGTTAGAATTCAGGCTGGCTGAACTACTAAAGAAAGCAGAAGTAGCATGGAAATAAACATTATGAATTACATTTATTACATAAAATGGACTCAAATATTAGAAACTTAAATGATATGAAGTGTAAAGTCTGCTGCAGGCCGACAGATTGTCTCTTCCTTCTCAAACTACACCTTTAGAGACTTTGCATGCTTTCTGTATCACATCTACAACCTACTGAAGACACTATAAACCCTATTACTCTAGATTTGTGCTGCACAAAATAATACTCTTCCAGTGAAGTATTTCACCAATTTTCAGCTAAGCAGCCTAGAACCATCTGAATTCCCGCAGCAGAGGATGGAGCAGAGTGTGCCCTGAAGTATTAAAGTTATGTCAGAATTTACCTCATTTCGGGAGCAAGTTTATTGGTGACTGAGCTCAAATAAAAAGCTTACTTTTATTTTATTAGTCTACTAAGGTATGGAATTATTTATGTGGTTTATGTAATACAAGATTAAATTATTCCCAAATCCCCCACCATGCACAGAATTTCACTGAAGAGAACACAAGTTTGATTTGTTCGAGTGTGTTGGTTTGGGGGTGTTTTGAGGCACGATACTCTGTCTATAGCATAACCAGTTGGCTTATTTGTATGGTTGACAGCCTACACTGCTGAGCTTCACAGAACTTTCTGGGAGCACTTGGTATCTGTATAAAATAACCTCATGTCTAGATACACAGACATAGAAACACATCTCAAAACTGCATGGTGAAGAGGCTGCTATTTTTAGCCATGCTGAATAAAACATTACTTCAACTCATTTAGCCTCCAGCCACATCATTAGCTCACCATAATCCTATAAACATTCTCAGAAACATGAAGGGCTCATCTAGACAGCATTTCCCTGAAGCCAAGCTACATAACGTATGTTATCACAGGTTTTAACATACATTAGCAATAATGGACATGGCAAGCATTGGTTTACTTAATATGAAAGGATCACCGACAAGGCATGCACCCATCAACAGGTTGCACAGCTTGGTAGTTTCTGCAGTTAGTCAAGCCTTCAGCAAGCCTGCTCTTTACAGCAGCACAACTTCAAAATTACAGGAGATACCATTTCTTATCAGTTTCTTCTGATAGACTGAAAAGCAGTTAAACTTTCTAACCTGTATCTCACAGAACTCCTGGGGAAACATCCCCTATGAGAATAATGTAACTTGTGCCACTCAAGTATTTGAGGAAGTCTTAAAAAATACACTAATCATTAGAACAGTGGCCTACAGCTGGACAGCTGAATAGCATTAGTAACGACTTTTCTTTCTCTCAAAGTGCCAAGACAAAAAAAGGGCTGATGACATAGCATAAAGTCACAGTGCCAAGAACTATTTGGAAAGATCAGCCATCCAATCTGCCCAAAAAGCAGAAAACTCAATCCCTCAAGCAACATAATCATTTTTAGATAATACTCAAGTATTTCATTATTTTATCAACCTGACCCAGAGTCATAGTGAATACAACTATGAAAGGTCATGTGCTGTGAAGCGGTTTTAAAACTCTTCAAGAAGTCCTAAGTCCTGGAGACAGTCACACAGTAGTGCTGAATGAGAGTAAAATTGGAGAACTTACCTAAAAAGTTACATGTACTGTTTCATAAGACAGTGCAGTCCTATGAAAAAATTTCCTTCAGCCACAAGATAGAGCAGACTGACAAGTCTCAGGTTTCTTTAGGTGCTCAGCTAACCCACCATAAACTATGACTCCCTACTTACCTGGTTTTGCTGTGCTTGGCTGCTTCACACAGCCTTCCCTATGCTTAGCTGCTGTTACCCAAATTAAAAATCCCCAGCATGTAGCAAGTAATCAAGACTTGCCAGGCAGCTGACTTCCGCCTTGTACCTGGGAATAGGATTCCAAAGGCAAATACAGCAGCCACTACATGTTTCGGTGTACACCAGCACTACATATGGCAACACAACAGGAATTTCACATGAGCAGAGACCACAATGAAGACAGTGCAGGATATATACACAGTACCAACCCCAGCAGATAGCTACAGCTATACAGGAAAGAAAAAAGGCCACATGTCCATACAGTGAATATGGTGTATGTTTTATTCTATTTACAGTACATTTCTTATAAATATAATACATTTCTTGAAAATCTTGAGTAGATTTTTTTTAAAACAGATCAATTGCTATAGTTACATAATAAAGTACGTGACAACTTAAATGACAATCTCATGGTTGTGAAATAGTGCATTCTGTGTTGAGATGAATGGGAAAATACTCAAAGTGGTTGAAGAAACCATATTTTTTTTTAAACACCTTAGGTGGGATGTGTATGTAAACCTTGAAAGGTCACCAGTTTCCATAAATATGAAAACTCACAACAAAATCTGGAACTAAAGAACTGAGAAATAAGCGGATTTGAGAGACGTTCTTGATCTTCACAGTAAGGTTGGGATTTATCATGACTAATGGCTTCAGACAGGAAAAAGCCAACGGGGGGTTCTTCCTGAACCATATCCTAATACAGCCACAAATATTAAACACACCATGCTGGAAGTTGTAACAGCAGTTAAGCTGCATTTTTGACAGGGCATATGACATAAAAGTATGTTCAGATCTCAAGTTAGAGTATTTTGTGTTATGAATATCTTAATTACCAGAGAAGTACATTATAAAAGGATAAACTTATTTTCAGTCCAACGTGCATTGCATTGAGAAACAAACTGACGAGTCGTCCAAATAGTTTGCTATTTTCTTTCCTACGCAATTTTTAGTAACAAGTTAGATGTTTGAGGTGCTATTTCAAAAAACTGCAGCAAAATGTCAACCAGCAATATAAGAAAAGAATCCCATTTATTTTGTCTTTTAGTGTGATTTTTTTTCAGGAAGTGGTCAGATATTATTGATAATAATCAGTGCAGGCATGGAGTTCTGCTGACTTGTTTCAAACAAAGTAACTTGGTCCGCTAGCTTGGCAAATACTCTGGGAGTTCCAAGATTATAGACACCCGTATGAACAAAGCAAGCTTTCAGCTGCAAGCTATAGACCTCCTGGCTTTTAAGTTGAAGCTTATACTGTGTTTGCCCAAGCCATGTAAAAGATCCATGGATTTCTAGTGCTTCTGGGCTGAAAAAGAAGGTTACAACATTATTTCTCTGCATTTGAAGCATGTATTGCCAGTTTACATGACTCCCTCCAAATCCAAGTTTCCCCAAGATTTCAGAAACCATTGCGTGTCCACCACCATCCCCTTACAGAGATAGGCTTGTTTCTGAAAACTCAGAAGTCACAAATTAGGAAATGAAGCTATTACTCTGGCAGTCTCTGAGAGTGCCCACTGCCATCTGTCTTAGGAATTGCCACGTCTTTTTGACTGCTTGTCTATGATAACTTCCCTTAAGTCAATGCCTTCCCCAAATGCAGGGTGCTGTGTTTCACACATCCTCCCTACTCTTTACATCTGACAGAGTATGGTTTTTCTATAGCATGACAAAGCTAGACTTTGAAAGGATAACGGTTGCAATCATAGGTGCAGACAGAATTGTGCTTAACATTTTATTAAGATCTGAAATGCAACTTAGAAAAAAGTCTATATGGCCCTTTTCCCCCTTTCCTACTATATCCACACACGCCCATCTGTACAAGGATATACACGCTCTGAAACAGAGTACCTAAGCTATCCTTGTGTACCTTTATGGATCTTACATTCACCCAATTTAACTCCGGGTCCTTACTTCTTACCAAATATGTCTTAATGTTCTCACACTTAACACTCTTTACAGCAGCTCTCCCCTTGGCTCAGATGAATCAGTACAGATACTTATCTCTTCGGTTCCTAATACAGTGTATACTATATACAGAACATCAGTTATACGTATATGTCTATTGATAAACTCCAGTATACTCCCGGCTTTCTACAGAACCAGCAGATACACTAACAACAGACACAGTAACAAAAACCAAACTGTCACAGTTTTAGGAATTCCTACATAAGGCATTCTTAGACCTCTCCCTTAAGCTAGAGTTAAATCAGCATGCATGTCACACACAGAGAGTCAACACAGATAGACACTGCTTTAAATATACTGCATTAATAACTTGGGGGTGGTGCACCTGTTTTTAACACATTTCAAGGCATACTATCCTTCCAAAGACACATCTTAACAGTGCTATTACAAGACATGATCATCTCCTAAAAAATACCAGTTCAGTGAATAGATTCCTAATGTTAACTGAGAAATAAAACATACTTAAGCCTTCTAGCCTCTGTTTCTCAATGTGTGTATTAGGCCCTGGACTTTTAATTTCTTACTTGCACGAATGGACTGTTGGCAAAAAGCCAATGTTTCCCATGACCAAGCGTACCTCAATTTCTCACAATCTGTCTTCACAATCCCCCTGGAATATAGTCAGTCAGGAATCCTACACTCTATTTTGTAGTAAGCATACCAAGTAGCATGATGGAATTGTCACTTGAATTTCATGAGTTAAATTGCCTTGTTTTAACAGAAGTGGAAGAAATAACAATGGTATATCACAGTTCTCAATTCTCTCCTAGAGAAATTCTTCGTAGAACTCTTAAAAGCAATTCACGAAATATTTCCTCAGTGCTAGTATTTCTGCACATAATGCTACAGATTTTAAGCAAACAGTCAGGCATAAGAATCAGCTGATAAACCTACAGGAATTCTTAAAAATACCTAAGGTTATATGGCATTTTATACAAAGCCAAATTGCAGGAGAAAGTACTTAAACTTCAAAAGAAGTTTTCTACAAATTACATATAAAAATGAAAACTCAACAACAGTTTTAATAAAGTAAGGTTGCTGAAGCCCGTATTTCACTAGTTTCAAAAGCATTTCTGCTTTTCTAGAAAAAAAACTGCAGAGTTAAGCTACTCAAAAGTCACAATTCAAGGTCATGTCTTAGCAACAGTCAGAAGGAAAATTGAGCACTAACTGAAGATTCCCATTTGACTGTATGAAGCCTTTATCCCCTCAAAGAAGCCATTGTTGAAAAAATAATCCTATTCTAGATATTCAATACAGTTAAGACATTAAAGACTCCCCAAACTAGAAAGCCCTCTCAGAAAATACTGTTTCATTGACACATTACCTTGTTTTATGCCGCAAATCAATCATCACATCTACAACAGCCTGGGAACAATTGGAAAGTAGGAGAGTGACAGGAACCAGACAGAGGCTGCAAAAGGAAATAGTTCTGTAATAAACAAAAAGTCTTACCCTGGACAGTTTTAATTATACTCTTCAGTAGTTAAAATGAATTTCACATAATGTAACATGTTAGCGTACAGAGCAACATAATCACACTGACTAGAGTTTTAATAAAAGCCACTGATTGAGGCAAACAGCATTGGCTCAACTGAGCCAAATGAAGTTCCCATTTCCCCTCATCCAGCAGGGAAGGGCTAGCAAAAGAATAAAGTTGTCTATTATGACAACAGACATTTCAGAATGGGATAACATGATCCAGTATGGTGTTCAGCACATTTTGCCTAGATACTTTTCTTCCACACTGCCTCCTATAGAGGAATTGCTGGCATCTGACCTAAGTTTTCACCAGAGCAGTGCCCAAACCAGACAGCACACACACATTTTTGTTAATTTAAGACTTCACCCTGAACAAGACTTTACCCTGAATAAAGCCAATACACTTAGTTGCCTGCTCACAATTAGTACAATTATTTTTATAAATAATGCTGCAGCTAGCAAGACCTCAAGATATTCACAGGCAGGTAGCCAAACTACCACAGTTGAAACAGATCTAGGTATACAGTAAGTGATTTATGTCACTCAAATTCCTTTCCATTGCTTAACACCTTAAATATCCTAAGATAGACTAACAAGAACAATTATCAACTGTAACAAATAAGATATGACCTTGTTACTGGAACAATGCATGCTTTTTAAGTGTCAACTAAAATATGCCACCTTACAAACTGTTTAAATGTTCCTTTTTTTTTTAAAGAAATCCACCTCTTTCAACAACTTACATCACTTGAAATTTTAGAAAAATTTTAACAGTAGAATTCTCAAATAAAACATCTCAAACCTAAATAGGTATCTTTGTTTCAAATACAAACCCTCTCATATCTGGGAATGAACCCAGAGGGCTTTGTTCATATCATGCTAAAACACTCATGGATCTTAACAGGCTCCAGTTAATTCACTCTAGCAGTCTGCTTTTTGACAGGTTAATTCTAGTATACTTCCATGAGACAAGCCCCAGTGATTTAAACTGTTACTGCCCTCCCTCCTGACATAAATCAGAGCCACGTGCAGCTAATCTTGCCAAGTCAGATGCTGTAGATATAATATTCTTTTCACTTAAAAGTACCTCTTACTTTCTGTCTAGCTTCTCAAAGTAGTCACATTGTTCACTCTGGCACCAAAACCACACAAAAGCAGGAAAGTATTTATTTTCCTTTCAGTAAGTTTGATCACATTACCATTTAATATCAAAACTGTAAACTGTGGTATTACAGTATTTTGCCCTACATGAAACTTTTATTTTACCTCCATAATTCTGCAGCAGTGAATTTAAGAATTAAGATTACACCATTACATATCAGACTTTTACCTTTCATATCATAACCCATGCTGCATCTCAGGCACCATAACCTAATAACCTAGATAGCATCACAGGATTTATGTCAAATTAACAATATTTCAGAAGCTCCTAATGAATGTTGCACTAACCTTTTTTGATGAAAAGAATGACTGAAAGACTCTGGATAATGTAGACTTGTCTTGATAAGATTAGAAAGCTGCTCTGGTGTTGGTCTTGCAGGTACTGGTGTGTTTTCAGGTCGAGAAAACTTCAAGAGAACCATTTCTGGTAATTCCTGAAACACAAATTCAGAACAATTGAAATACTGAAATAAGGTACTGTGCAGTGCAACACAAGAAATCCAGCCATAGCAGCTACAAGTCCCCATTATGAACTATAACTCCAGGGAAGTAAGTCTACAGCACCATGAAGCTGAGTTTTTTCCTATGTGTTCTGTATTTAAGCGTGCTAGATGAGGAACTGATATTATTCATCTACTACCTTTCTTTGAGACAGAATTCACAGCTGTTTGTGAAAACGCTATGTGTAAGAGTTCAAGAAAAACATGCCACAGCTGCAGGAGTTTATTAGTGTTTGGTTTTGTTTCTAAGAAAAAAGGACAGCCTTTACACAGCTCCATATACAGAAGCTGTACCTAAAAATAAAAATCCATCATCTACCCTGGGAAGTTCACAACAGGAAAAAAAACACCAAGTTTCCCAAAACAGATCCAAAGTAAAGCAAACAGATGTGTACAGGAACATGCTAACAGTGACAGAAGAGTTTATAATGCAGAATACCTTAAAAATTGTATAGCAAGCTCTTGCAGAGATAAAAACTAACTGTTCCCAGCTGAAAGCCCAAGTCAAGCACTGGCATACTACTTGGGATTCATCCTAACCCTGTGGGCAGAATCAATCTCTGAAGCAGAAGAAATTAGATGATACAGAAAGATGCAACACCAATTGAAGCAATCAGGCTTCATTTGGTCCAGCACTACAGCACTACTGTCACTCTGTCCAACATCATCTGGATGGTTTGGTTGGACAAAACGTAAGTCACTTTCATGAGCTGCATCTATTCAGGAAGGAGTTGCCTTTTAGTATTCCTCTACAAATCTGTTCTGCAAAAAGTCTACCTTTAGAAGAAAGCAATTTGCAGCAATAAGTGTGACTGACTACTAAAAGGATGTGAAAGAAGATGTCAAAAAGCCACCTAAGGTCAGTAAAATGTAACACATACTTTTAACAGCGACAGATTGTACCTTGTAAGTTGAAAAGAAATACTACAGGCAACAAAACCTGACTCAGTAGCAGACACACGGGGTGTTCTGCAATATGTATGAACATCTCAATCACTGTTCACCTGTGCTGGTAATACGAGGAAGACATCAAATGTTTTATAAGGCTTGTGATTCTTTCTTCTTGAAAGGAAGAGTAGTTTTCTTAAAAAGTAATTTAAGAAGAAAAGAAAGATACTTCACAGTAACAGTGAAATGTATTTTAAACATTGAATGAATTTGGCATTTCCACCCTACCCTATGACAGCATGAAATGCACAAGAGATGAGATTACAGGCTTTCACTTCAAGTTACAGTCAACCAATTATTCAATGGCCTCTTCAACCACATATGAATATCCTACACACTGTAGTTTGCCCTAGAGTCAATTACCTGTTCCAAGTCCTCCCAATCAGAATTTCCGAGTATTTTATTTAAACCCTACAAAAGACAAATATGAACGTTTATCTCCACAGACAAAAGCATCATAAAATGTAGCAGGAACATTTACTGCTGAAAGTGTAGAGTGGCGTTAATATTTCAAACCTTTAGTTTTAATATTACAGCTCTGTTGAAGGACTGAAACACAGTGAGATTAAATCATTTACCATCACAGAGCTAAACCTTAATTCCAGCCAGCCTAGGTGTGTGTGCCAGTCAGAAAAGATGTCTTTATAGCCAAGTTCAGATGCTTGAAGTCTAGGTTCATTGTAACTGTGTACCTAAAACAAAGGCTAAGAAATTACATTTAGTACATGATTCTCCTACCTAGTGGTTCTGGACAAAATGAAGCACTTGCAAATGGTAACCAAGAAGAAATGCATGCAGATCAGGGAGCTACCTAGAAACACCTAATAAATACTACGTTTAAGGATGCATTAAATTTCTGCTCTACTCTGGAAATTGGGAAACTGGATCAAGCCTATAAGAAAAAGGCGCCCATATCTACTTGGGCACCTGCACCCTCTCTTCAAGAACATGCATCAATCAGGTAACAGCCTCAAGACTTGTGGTTATTTACACTTCAAAACAAAGCAAAGCAAAATCAAGAATCAAACAGGTGGCATTCTGTTGCTGAACTCCCAAAACAGCAGCCTAAATGGGAAAATACTGAAGTTCTGACACCTGAAGTCTGCTTCTTGACCCATTATGATTCCTTGCAAAGCGTCTAGCAATACCATGGGCTCCATTAGACAGCAAACATCATACAAGAAGACAACAACAATACTTAAGATGTTTCCTTTAAAAAAAAAAATGGTTAAGGTGCAATTTGAAGGCCTCAAACAAATATACTGGTAGAGTTCCAAAGCTTAACTCTAAGAACCTTCATCGTAAGAAGAGTTTGGAAGAACTGGGGGGCAGGAAAGGGAAGTGCTTTTTGCTGTCATTTTAAGTTACACAGCTGTATTTTTAAGCTTTTTGATTTGTAACTAGAAACAAACATCATGCAGTAGCACCAGAACCACTGTGCTCCCAGTTACCTTCCAAGAGCTATGAACTGCGCAACTGGTGCTAGGAAAGTTGTTTCTGTTTTCATAAAGCTTTTTACTGCCCAACACCATCCAAAAAGGTCAAACAAATATACCTGAAACTAGATGTAAACTTGATGTTCCAAGTAGAATAATCTCAACATTATCTCTTACTCAGTAGGTACAGAAGAGCCAGGACCTTCGGAGTTTTGCTATTTCAAAACAAAGTTATATATCATCCCTACTTATACTTCTGAAATCTTGTATTAGTTGTTCACACTTGTTATCTCCTACAACTGTACTAAGCTAAAAGTTGAAAAAGTCAAAATTTTCACCATTCGTAGCATCTTTTTCATTACCTGATAGATTTACTAGACAGGTCTGCTCATGATACATTCCTTAATTTCTTAGGACACACTTCCAAATTGCAAAGTTCTTCCTTTCTATCAGATAGATGGAAGTAATTACATCCTCACATACAGTCATTTTAAAGGACTTTTCTATGTGATATTAGACAACTTAAAAGTTTTCAATTTCAAAAACAATCTTGTCAATAACTGGGTCAACGTGCTCTTAAACACACAACAAAGTCAAACAACACAATTTGATTTCCAAGTTGTATGGGAATTCAACATGTCTGCCCCATAAATCTCAAGTCACTCATAGAACAATTATTAACAGGCCCAGTCCAGTATGAGGGACAAATATGCAGCACAGCAAGAAAGAAAACCCAAACAGGAAACTCTTGAACACCACTAAAGCATAAGCAAAAGCAGAGTATATGAAAGCAACAGAATCAGAGTGAGGCAAACTGATGTGCCTTTCTCCCTTTCCCATTTTAGATATGACAATTCCCATTTTAAAACCTCAGTTTTAAGTTGGTTTCCTTCACCATGTGATTCATTTATATTTATTCTAGCTCCTAACCACAGAAATGATGACTCCAGGAACAGTATTTTGCAAAGACACCAGCAATAATGCATTTGAAAACACGAAATATCATCAGTCTGTCAACGGGTAAAGCAGCAGGATTTTTTTTTTTTTTTTGCTATTTGGAATATTTCATTCATGGCAATAACATAAGCCAGTCCTCCAAAGCTGGTACAGTAATACATACATTAATTAATTCAGAGTGGAAAATGTCCACTTCAGCTCTTTATGTTTATTTACCCTTAAGAATTTTCTTTAAATCAGATTAGCGGAGGGTAAAATCTTCATTCCAACAATCTGCGTTTGATTCAAGTATCTCTTCCCTTGTTTTTTTATTCTGTACAAAAATCCCCAAATTCCTGAACTAGCACAGGTTGCTACTCCCAGTAATTCACTGTTTGGAAAAATACAGTTATTTAAATCCTACCCTCTCCTACTTTTCAGACCTTCTTGATACTAACTCTATTAAGAAGTAGTGTTACCAAAAATGAACATCTCTGAAGCAAAACACTGCCAAAAAGCCTGCATCCACGCCGTGTACATTTTATGGGTTTTTACTTTGGGCTAGCACAATTTAATCCACAGGACTGAACAAACAGCCCAAAAGCACATTATGTGCAGTCCTGGAGCATACCTGGATTAATTCTACGTGGATGGTATCTACTTTGCAAAATATACAACCACTTCACAGTGAAAACAGAGGGCTTTAATGGGGATAGCATTCTGAAAAAAAGTACACCTGATATAAAACACAGTCGTAGGCACTTTCATCTAGACTTCAGTCAAAATGAAGTTTACACTCACTAATGCGTTTCAGAAGTATGAATGCACTATTCCCAAACATGCTGCCATGCCAAAAGTGACAAACCCCTGCTAGACCACATCTCAACTTCCATAAGTGTGAAGTCTTTGCCAGTCAGAAGGACAGCAAATGCCCCAGCTCCACTACTACTTCCATGCCACTGTATTACGCTGTGCTTTTCCTTTGGAGTCTTTTGAATTTAACAGAGTAGAAAAATACAGGAGACAGAAATAAGAATACTGATGAACAGCCCCAAATGTGGATGGATGTTAGAAGTATTTGAAGGTTTTGTCCTATTATTAAGTGAGGGTAGAGGGATCATGAAGAAGAGACAAAATAACTATTTCTGATGCAATTGTAAGTTGACCTGCTATCTGTTCCTCATCCCTGTGGTATGCATTACATGTTCCGCAATGAACCAAGCAGAAGTAATCTGTCCTTGCATCTCAGTTAGTAGTCTCACATCCTGGCTTAAACATATGATAAAGATGACTTTGTATCAGTGCACCCAACTACCAGCAGCTGCTGGGAGACTGGAAAAACTTCAGCATTATGCTGCCAATGAATACCAATCTACCTCTCTTCTACTCAGTGTTTTACTGCAGCTTTGTTTCCCTCAACAGTTCTGGAAGTTGCTATAAATCCAAACTAAACCCTTAAAAGCTGTTAAAGAATTAGTGAGATATTCCAGAACTGACCAAGCAGTAAAAGTCAACCAGCACACAGAACTTAAAACATAAAGCAAGCTACCTTGATTTGTTCAGTGTAGTTATTTGATAAATTCAGCTAAGATTTGAGTAATTTCTCAGTGGGCTAGAAGAAATAAAAGGGATGCAGGCAGAAATCTTGGTCATGTTTTTCTCAAGTGTATGAGACCCCATTCTTGGTTGATGATGGCTATATTGCCAGGCAGACAAAAATTCCTTTGCTGGCTGCAACAGCATGAAGAAGAAGCAGCACAAGTCAAGAAGAAAGTCACTGAAGAGCAGCAACAAACAGAAGACATTCAGCAATACAGAGAGCAGACTCTTGCATCCTAGGTGACACCCTGTTCAGAATCTGCAAATAAATGTTTTTCCCCAGATCTAAGCAGCCCTTTCTTATGTAAGAACTGGTAACCAACACGCATTAGGTAAAAAGCATGCATCTCCATCTCCCTCTGCTGTCTAGACCACAGCAGACAACTCTTCCATACTGTCAGCACAAGACAGGAACAGTTAGTTCCCAGTCCCATTTACTATTTAGAGAAGAAATACAGATTTTCATGAGAAACAATCTGACTGTTATTTTACAAGCTTCTAAACAACATACTAAAAACATTGTTATAAGTAAAGTTTGGGTTTGCGATTCCTCCCCCCCTCAATCTCAGCTTTTCAGTGCTTGTGAAAGTTTAACACCAAGAGAGCAAGATAATTCAAAGACAATACGCAGTACTTAATTGTTCATTGTTTTTCTCTACCTAGCCTCATTTAATCCTATTTTGGGGATTCTTTTAATTCTTTAATGTGAACAAAGTAATCTGCTGCAAAGTCTCAAGTCAATTAATTCTGTTACTCCCCACCTCCCATGTCAGAGGGGTTTATCTACTCTCCTCACAGTATAAAGTGCCAATAAAAAGAAAATAGTACATGAGCATATGCAATTTCTCAATCCTTAACAGTCCCAAGATTGCAGTCTTTGAAAATCCAAGTTAAATCTGGGCTTTGCTTACTACGAGGATATAGAATATACGGATCTATTAAAAAAAACCCCACAAAACATTATTACTTTTGCACCAGATTTCAAGTGCATCACAACACAGAGGTATTTTTGTTTCTAACCAAGGTACAGAATACTTCAAAGGAAGCATGTTCCTTATGCTCAAGTGAATACCATAATCAGTACAGCATCTATTTGATTACAGTTGTAATACTAATAACAGATTAGAAAGATTATAGACAGAGAATACTAATATAGTATGTATTCCTCAAAACAAATTAAGAGTACATCTGGATCATCCATGTTGCTGGTGGCAGGATTCAGTTTTTAGTTTGAAACTGAATTTGAGGGAGACAATTAGCATTCCAGTGCAATCAACAAGAAATGTAAATTTCTACTTCTAGTATATTCACTTGTTCATTTACTTTAGGATGCAGATATCATAGAATAGTTACAGTTGGACAGGACCAACCTGTCCAACCCTATCAGGATCATCAAGCTCCAACCCCACTGCCATGGGCAGGGACACCTCACACTAAACCATGTCACCCAAGGCTTGATCCAACCTGAAGCTGAAATGTTCAAAACCAGATTTATCCTTTCATGAATAAAGTGCAGAACATGCCCCTGTGTTCTGCATACAAAACCCTGTGTTAGATGGACAGTAGTCTTTGCAGAGCTGTCTGATGATGCCACTCAATACACTTCTACCTTGTGCATACACTTTATAGACACACTTTCAACATGTGATGAGGTTCCATCCTTCCCCTAGCCCACTCTTGCTTTGTACACTGTACGGACAGCAGTGCTGTTCACTGTGTGGTTGCTGGCTTTGCAAAAGGCTCTATTGAAGTACTGCTCTACAAACAGAATCAGTTGTCCCTCCCCTGGCTTTCTTTGGCTGTTTAACTGTGATGGTGTCTTGTATCCTTATCCAAAGGTATATGTACTTAAGACAGGTGAAAGGCAGATGAATCAGCGCTCATGGGGCCTGGACTCAAGTGATTTGCGGACATCAATGATTTTTGCGTTACATCAGTTCTAAGGAGAACCACTATTGCCAGATGTTCAGTGGGAAGTTGAGGACAGCTGCAACCTTATTGCTCTTTTTATTTCCCCCCAACTACATGAATACTTTTATATATTTCATATATATATGTTACATGAATACTTTTATATATGATTCAATCCTCCTTCTCTTCCTACCCATTTGCTAGAACCTTACCTCCAGGAGATCAGAAGCCCACAGTGTTTCCTCTCCTGAATTTAGATGTTTACAGAATGATCTACTGCTGTATTATTTTTCTGTCTTAAGGTGTATGTACCAGAGTGGGCAGCTGTCACTAGACTAATGCACCTAGCATTGCTCAGCATAGCTTGAGTTCACATGTGAAAAGGACTTTTTTTCGGGGTGTGGGGGTGTTAAGTGAAAACATAATCTTCAAACATTAGTGCTTAAATTTTCCTATTTTTCAGTACTAACGAACACCAGCCAGTTCATCCCAAACTATGCTCCCCTTTCGATCTATTCCCATCTATTTCACAGCACAAAGAACTAAATGGAAAAATCATCTTAATTATGTGTGAATACTTAAAGGCTTATGAACCAAAATCAAGAGCACAGCTTCAGAGTAATTCATGAAATGCTACAGCATTTATAAAAAGACACATCTGTCCTACACATTGCTTTCGACATGAACATAACATATAGCAGTACTTTTGCTGCAACTTTGAGTAAGAGCTCACTAAAGATGTCTGCAACATCGGTAAAAACAACTGGGTAAGCACCAAAGCAAGAACAGCAATGTACTGCTCAGCAGAAGACTAAACAAATACAAGACTTGTACTTGTTCATTTTGCACATTAGTCTTCTTTAAACACTAACATCTAACATAGGTGTTTTTACAGAAACTTATCTATAGCTTCCACACATGGTTCCAATTCATACACCAGGAGACATCCACCAGTTTCTTACAGATGCTGTTTTCTCTGAACAATTTACTATTAATTGATCAGTTCCAGTGAAGCTTTCAATGTCTTTAACTGCTCCAGTGTTTCTGCTTTTCTAACATTTTACACTAAAGCTCGCCATTTAAAAGTTGTGCAGAGTTGCAGAATTTATAAGTGATTTTGTATGACTCAAAGCCAATTTCACCACTTTACTATTGACTTTGTTATGAAATAATTGTTAACTTTGTCTTAGTATCATAAACTCCTAATTCTACCATGAAATGTCACAGAACAATTTAGTCCAACTGCATAGCAGCATACTTACTTGCATAATGCTTTTCTCATCTTTAAACTGAGCCTAGCTATTCCAATATAGATGACTAATCAAAGTTTAAGTGAGCCTGGATTATTCAGTAATTACACGTATCTGATGTTAGATTCTACAAAAGCGCCCAAAGCTTTTCCATTGACAAGAAAACACATCAAGTCTGTTTTCAGAAAGAAGCAATTGTAAAGGAAAACTTCACACCAGATTACCTGCTTCTGAGGAAATGAAAAAGCCTCCTTCCCAACTGTATTAAGGGCAACATGATGCTGGCCCTCCAAAATAAGCTGTTTGTTGTCTTCCACAACATATGCCTAAAGAACATAATACAAAGACATTAGCAGACCAGAAACTACCAAAAGCATCATAATACAGAATTACTGTCTTTCCCTCTAACTTAAGTGGAAGATGTTGTACTGGTCAAAATTTAAAGGCTAGCATGATATATATACACTTTATGCGTATGGCTTTAATTTTGCAAGCACAGACAACTGCTGAAGTTTAGACTGCCAATTTCTATTATTTAATATTTGTGTTCTGGTAAGCAAGATCCTCCTCTTCAAAGACAGAAAGGACCACTCTTACAATTCTATGATAAAAGAAAGCACAAATCTCCAAGACTTCTTAATTTTTTTGTTTTAAGAAAAGAACTTAGAAGAACCGAGTGCATCCAGAGTAATGTAAAACCACTTAAGCATACTTATGGTAACATCTTTTAAGACTGTCTTTGCTTCTTAATACCATTTTAGTTCATTTGCCAGTTTTCAGAAAAAAATTCCATTCAAATTTTGTATGAGGACACTTAGAAGTTCAGGATGTCCTATTAACTTATTTTTGTAACAGCCATTTCATGGCCAAATTACCACAAAGGCCATAACCAAACATACCTTCCACAGTACGACGATGTTCAAATCGACTTCGCTGCATCTTTGTATCAATCTGACTGTTTCATCAAATGACTGTTTTGGAGCCCTTTGGGATGCATGAGTATGAGACTGCACATGTGTTCTTTTAAATTCAGTGGACAAGCTTTGAAAAAAAAAGTCTGCACAAGGACTGGCTGAACTTATTATCTGCAAGAAAAACAAAAGCCAAGAAGTGTTTTCAGAAAAGGATTCAAGCTGACACAAGTTACTCTTAACAGAACTCATTACTGTAGTATTATCTTGCTTTGTTTCCCTTTGCAAACCTACAGGATGCCATACATCTTGGTTTCCATGCTTGCCTTGTTAGAGATCAGCCCTACCTAATAAGCTAAGGTAACACAGGGAAACAGAGCTACAGAATATTGGCCTAAAACTACAAATAACAAACTTGGAAATAAGAGCTTTGATTATTATGACAGTCCCCTGTGATAACTGTAGTGGTGAGAGCTGATGTGTCCCAACTAACTCACAAAATTCATGTGCAAATCATTCTTATTAATACTTTCCTCAGGTTTGCTAGAGTTACTTATTCAAGTTAGCAGCATACAGTTTGCTAGCAATAGCTCAGGTAACAGATTGCACAGGATATTCCCTGCACATAACTGGCATAGACAGAAGTACTGTGCTGTTTTGTTAAGTTCGCCATTGTTTGTACTGGGTTTTTCCAACACCAAAGCTTGATAAGGAAGTAGTGGTTTCAAGACCAACAACAGTGATACTTGGAGACACCAGGATGAGTAAGAAACTTTAGCTTCCTAACCTCTCCTTTTCAAAACGGGTTAGCCTTTCCAGAATGTGCTTTTGCAGAGTTGCTGCTGCATTACAACACTCATACCATCTAGAAGGGAGGGTCCCCTCCCTGCACGTGACAGGGATGCTTTGTACAAGACAGAACGAAATCATACCAGTTCACCTACCTGCTCGTTCCCAAAGACGATGTCTGCAAATGTGTAATTTTCTAAAGGATAAAAAGAGAAAGAGTTGTTTCAGCATTATGAGAAGTCATAATTCCAGCATACAGCATCCAAACAGTATTTTCTTCCAAAGGTCACCACATTCAGGAGAGAACCTACCTTCTGAGTTTTTGCATCTTACTGCTTTAAAGCATAACTTTGCTCTCTCTCTGCTAGCAAGTTTAGTATCTGGGGGAGAAAAAAAATGCAAGATATGATTTTTTTTTTTTTGCAAGAATTTCTTCTCTCCCTCAGCACTGTAAGTCCCTCATTAGCCGAAAGTCAGTCTTTAAACTTCACAAGAACCACACTGATAATACTTAAGAAGCATAACTAATCAAGGAGTGCAACTCTATGCTACACAAGAAGATACATCTTCTGCTGAGTCCTTCTATCTACTTCTAGAGCAGTAAGTAAGCCATAATACAATGAGGAGATATAGAGAAAGAAGGAAGGAACACAAGATTCAGTTTACCTGACTGGCTCATCCTAAATATTACAAAATAGGAATACTAAGACTAGACTAATTTCTAAGTACTTAAATGCCAGCACACAAGTAAAGATTACATTTCTTATTGTATCTAGTAGCACTTTTCTTTTTGGCCTGGTATAGTTAGTCTTTTAAAAAATTAGCTTTTCAAAAAACAGCTTCTAGTAGTGAAGGCAAGATACGGCCCTAGCAATTCTGGTGCATTTCTAATTTCTAATAATAAAGAGCACTTGTCAAATACTGTTGATCAGTTAAATTCAACACTGATATACAACTAAAAAAACACTGAAATTTGTTTGTTAAAACAAATCTGTGACACGGATTTCTCTACATCACAGAAATTGATTTTACCTGTAAATTAAGGCCATTTTTAAAACTGATGAAGTCTGAAAGTTACCTTTTTATATACATCTCTTGAAACACTAGCAAAAGAAAGGTTGTACCATGTTTGAAAGTGACAGAGCTTTTAGAAATGAATTATTCTACAAGCCAAATTAAACTCCTTGTAAGATTCTTTTTAGCTGTTCTTGCCAAGCAGAAGCTAGACTTGCCATGGTTTTGGTGATACACACCTTTGTCTTCAGAGATATTAACAGATTTTTGAAGCTTCCAGTGCTTGCTGTTACTTGAAACTTGCACTATATGAAATTCTTTAACACCAGTCTCACTCTAAGGAAGAGACAAAAATTATGTCAAATGAGACCAATCACAGACATGACATCGTACATCACATTGTAAGTGTTCACTGCAAGGCAGCATCGTTAGAATTTTAACTCATAACTCACACCTTCCATAACACAGTACTAAGGAGAAACAAGAGAATTAAGACCACTGTAACATAAAACAGTAGTCCCAGTTCACAGCAACTTCCAATTCCAGCAAACAAAGCCACACACACAAAAAAAAAAAAAAAGATCCCCCCAAAAAATACCTGGAAACTAGCATTTTTGATAAGGATGACTGTTAATAAAAGCTAGGCTTTTAACTCCAACACAGAACACTGTCTACAAAGCCACTTAGTAAAAATTCTTCCCTTACTGGGATTTATGACCTAGCAAAGTTCCTAAAGTAATTTTGGAAGCTTTTTTGTTTTATATATATACACAATGAAAAGTAGCTTTTGGGGGTGGTTTCATTTCTTGGAAAGGGTAAGGTGGTAGTGAAAAATTATGTCTCATACAAGGTTATTTGTTACCTTGGTAAGTACTTTATAAAAATATTCCTTCCCCCTCAAAGAAGGGGTGGACAATATTCACCTTAGTGGATACTATTCACTCAAGAAAAATAGCATATGCACCTTTAAAACAAAATGACAAATTAGCTTAGTGCTTCCACTACCAGCTAAGTGGTCAGAAATTTTATAAACAGAGGATTCAATTACCTTGCTTTGTGGTTGAAAAAATGGGAGCAGCTTCACCAAGAAAATGAGTAAACTTAGATTAGCATGGTAACAAGAACTAAAATATTTTCATCTGCCTTGCTAAGTTAACAGACTACAACAGACATACATGTATTTGGAGTACATTAGCAAACAACGCCTTTTAGAGTTTGGTAATAAATGTAAACAGGAAGCTTTCTTTAAGTTACAGCTTAAATTCTGACTTCACATTACCACTAATTCTACCACTGTTTTCACTGAAAGGCTGAAGCGGGGAAACTGGCTGTCTTATTTAGAACTATCTTAGAAGTTCTGATCATCAAGAACATCCATGAAGTTGGAATAAATTTTCCTAAAAAAAATAAAAAACTAAGCTACAGTACTGAAAGAGATAGGTATAACAGACTTTCAGTGAATTGATAAAAACCTCAATGTTAGTACTCCCTTTCCCGCATATCTGTACCGATCATATACACAAGGTTTACTTGGTGTTCACAAAATAGTTGCCAAAACACTTTTACTTAAGTCTTAGTTCTACTGATGACACTTCTACAACTGTTGAGCTTTATAACATTATTATTAAAAAATAAGAACTTACAGTATTGATATTTTCTACATCCACAAACACCAACATATTGCCCCCTCTGCCTTCTTCATCTTCAAGTGCATTACTTCTGCAGACAGTAGCTCGAATATGCAGAGACCGGCTAGTACAAATAACTGCAGTGTGCCTCAATACTCTATGACTGGGAAGGAGGGAGAAGGAAAAAGAAAGAAAGGAAAAAAAAAAAAAACCACAACAAACTGAACAACCAAGACTGCTGTCCCAAAGTTTAGCTTTTAACAATATTAAAGCTACTAGACAATTTATTCCTTTCAACCACCAAAGACGTATTTTTCTATCTATCTTCCTATCAAAAAATATTGTATTTAACAATCATGCTGCATGGGTTCAAGCATTCAGATTCTCAGCCACTTTGAAATACTTGAAAAAAAGTCCATGTTACCATGATGAAATCTTTTGTTCAATGTAGACAAGACTTTTCTAACATGCAGAAACAAATCATGTTTTTTTCCCCAGATACCTCAAAGATGTGCTTCCAAAGAAACTAAACACAGAGTTTGTATTAACAGCAACTGACACTTTGATAGAAACAGTGTACACAATGTAATTTCATAAAGAGTTTAGATCATACAGCAGAAAAAACTATTTCTTAGAACAGCAAGTAACAGGAAATTTCTACATCAACACAGAAATTGAAAGAAATTCACTTTTATGGTTACAATGTTTATAGTATGTCTAAGAAGGATGACAGAAGTAGATAAAACTTACCACATTTTTGAGTGTCTTTTAATACTTTCATAGTAAAACAAAAAGTTAATTTCATGAACACCTTCTTCATCTGGTCCCCGTAACCACATTGGCAGCTGCACTGAAGCCCCAGGAAGAAGAACAGCATCAGGAAGTGGGACGTTTATTACTTCAGGCTGACCTCCTGGGCCGACCCCAAAGTCTACAGAAGAAGCTGAAGATAGCAGCGCTGTACGCACAGAGGTAGGATCTGTCACAACAGTCTTGTAAGCACTACAGTTTTCAGAAGCTGAAGGACTTAGCGGAGTAAGAACAGCAGTATTTCCACCAAAAGTGAAAAATTCCGGATGCTTGGATACAACTTTCAGTGCAGTAAGAGGACACTTGCTTACATTCACAAATTCTACATATGCTTTTCTGATTTCTCCACAGAGAAGCCCTGTAGGAAAATTTATAAAGAACACCTGTATGGGAGAGAATAGGGAAAAAAAATCCAAACTTGAATGCTGAGCCAAGTTACAAATGCATATGAAAAAAGCAATCAACTTATTTAAACTACATAGGTCTCTACACCTTCCTGAGGGGGGCAAGTGGAGAGGTGCTGTTCTCTTCTCCCTGCTATCCAGTGAAAGGACAGATATGAATGGTTTGCAGCTGTGCCAGGGGAGACTTAGACTGGACATTAGAAAGCATGTCTTTACACCAGAACAGGCTTTCTAGAAAGGTGGTCAAAGCCCCAAGACTGTCAGTCTTGGACAATGCCCTTAACATGCTTTTAACTTAAACTTTTTAACTTTAACTGTCTTAGAGTGGTCAGGCAGTTGGACTAGATGATTGATGTTGGTCCCTCCCAAATGAAACATTCTATTCTACGAAGTGTTGTCATTCAGCAGACCAATTTAATAAAAGCCTAGTAAGGAAAAACACTTTTAATTAACCAACTCGAAGAACTAGTCTAGATAAGAGGCAAGCAACAGAGAAAAGTTTCTTTGCCTGTTCCCCCTCACCTTGAAATCTGGCGAAATAAAAGCTGTTGCCAAATAAAATTTTAAAGGGAATGTAACAACCTCCAAATACTTTTAATTTGGAGGCTTCAAGTTCCACTTGAAAAAACAAACACCACCCCCTCCAACAACAAAAACCAAAACCAAACCAACCAACCAACACCCCAAACCCACAAAACACAAACCCCATATACAAGTCTGGCACTGACAGAGCACAAATTAACTCAAAAGGCTTAGACATTAACAAAGTCTATGACTTCATTGTTAGAAATTAATTTATAAACTCTGATTTCAGCTATTTGCTCAAAACTGCCAATAGAAAGTAGCTACATACCTCCAACAAAGGCATTTCTTCTGTAATAATGGGATCTAAACGTCGATCAGGTCCATATTTAATGGATGTTTTTTCCTCTTTTGTGTTATTAAGTCGAGGCCCTTGGATTTCTAAATCTTGTCGCCCTCGTACAGATAACCCATTGGAGACAAACTTTCCTAAAATAATTTATAAAGTTTGCTTTGTGTTTTGTAATAATTCTTTTTTCCGAAGTGAGCCAAAGCTCCCTACTCAATCTCAAAAAATCATTCTGATGATGTGGACTTACTGCCCTTTAGGTCCCTACAAATGCAGCAGGGTGAGTGGGGGGTTGGGAAATGACATGGAGTATGAAGTTGAAATATTTATTTCCCTTCCCAATTTCTGTCAAACTGGAAAAGTCAAAGATTTTTTATTTCTTTCAAAAGACAGGCCACAACTCTCCAAACATGTGGGGTTTTTTTTTATTCACAAGGATTACAGTTCATAGATAACTAAACAAACTTCATTATTTCTTTTAGACACTGTCAAACATGCTTCAATCCCCACTTCCCACAACAACTAAATTTTCCCTGTGGCAGTTTTAGATTAACAAAAATTAGATTTAAACAGATCAAGTAATGTGCAATTAATAAGCCATTTATATGTTAATATGAAGGAAAGAGAACCAAAATAAAGTCAAGATGCTAAAGGAAGATGTATCAGCCAAGTTTAAATTTGGAAATCTGTGCAAAGAACTGAAGTGCAACATTTACACAAAAAATGAAAGCTAACAAAGCAACAAGACCAGAAGAAAAATGAATGGCAAAAAACAGTGAAAGTTGTTACAGAATCAACACAGCAATAAACAGAATACTTAAATTTTGATTTTATTTTTTTAAATAGTTTCACAATTTCTAGATTTTAAAAGGAACAGTAAGTATGGGTTTGGCAGTGATTATTTCCTTTCTTATGGGATTCCTACCAATGGCAATTCATTCTTTTCCTGTTTCAGTTGTTTCCCTTGTTTCGACATTCTTACTTGAAAAAAAGCCTTGCATCAAGATAGTTAAACATTAAACACTAGAATTTAATTCTAATCTGCAGAAGCCATGTCTCCCCCTTCCAGTGATACACAACTTAAGGGAATAATACACTTACCTGTCTGCAATCCAACAGAAGGATCTATCCCATCTAATGTCACAGCACCCTGAACAGTGCCAAGATCATAAACGACTCCCAGAATATGTAGCTCCCCTGTTTGATGGGGAAAGAGCTTTAGTCTTGCCTGTGGAGATATGTTAAATTTTTGTTGTTGTTGCTACTAGAAAAAAAAGTATTATTACATTTTTATGTCCAATTGTTAAAGACACAGCTTCATTTACTTAACAGTCACATCAGAGTTCTGTATACAGAGTATTGTATACAGAGGTAACTGTATACAATAATTACAAGTTACTTACTGGATTCAAAATTTCATATACACAGAATTTACCAATCTACAGCTGAGAGGTGCTCATTACATTAGGAAAAATCCTAAATTGTAACAAAAATTGACTTTAACAGAGGCAGAATCACAGAATGGTTGAGGTTGGAAAGGACCTGTGGAGGTCATCTTGTCCAACTTGCCTGCTCAAGTAGGGCTACCTACAGTCAGCTGCCCAGAACCATGGCCAAATTGCTTTTAAAAACTCCATGGATGGGGACTCCACAATCTCTGAGCAGCTATGTTTCAGTTTGCGCCCACTGCCTCTTGCCCTGCCACATCCTCCCTTCAGATATTTATACACACTGATGAGATTCAGAAATTCAAGTACTTCATATAAGTAACATCTTCTGCAAGTTTAAGTTCAGATGATAACAAGTTTGAACTCTACCCTGAAGTTCAACACTAAGAAGATAATTTTTTAAACAAAGTACAGTACTTACCACTTTTGTCTCCTCACTATTAATTAAAAATTCTGCTATTGCTTCAGTTCCTATCATGGCACCATCACACGTTCCCTGAAAAGAAGAAACAGCTTTTCAGATACTACTACTCCTAGGCAGAAAAAGTGCTATAAATACTATTCCCACACCTTTCCTACAGTATTCAAGGTTAAAAGCATATAAATTTTAAACTGCAGACAGTTAGGACCAGCAGATGCTATATACCCAGCTTCTCAGGCTTTCCAAGTTAAAGAAGCAGCTAGAGAGCTCAGTAAACATTTACCTGAGAGAAATTTAAGATTTATCACTATGTACTGGAACCATTCCTAATCAGTTTCATTGATACCCACAGAAGTATTTATCACATCACTGAAGTAGCAGTTCAGACCAGACCAGAAGGGAAAGCATGTGGTAAACCTTGGGACTTAGTTACATGAAACTACCTTTATAACCCTGGCAAACACTTACAGCACCTTTAGAGATCACTATGTTCCAAATGCTTTTGGCTAAGAAAACAAACTCTTCAGGAATTTACTGTAATATTCAGTATCAGAACATATTAAAACCTTAAAAATACAAATGTGAGAAGAGTCCTTCAAAGGGAAGTTTCAGCAGTATCAGCTGAAGTGTTAAACAGTACTAAGTAGCTCACCTAAAGTATTCAAAATAAACATTCATCTTAATATGATAAATTTTCTTTTCCCTTCTAATTAAGATACCATGATGTTTCTGTACCATACCAGCAGCTTTTCAAAACACACACTACACTATATACAAGTAGCTATAGGTATCTGGTAATACTCCTACTGACACTGCAAGTCATTTCTGCTGGTAAGGGCTAGTGTGACTCAAAGTAAATGTATTACACATACACTGAATTTTACTTTGCATTAAGCTTTACAATACTCAGCATAGTATGTTTGTTAACTTGGCTGCTTCATGCACTATGATCTAGGAAAATCTAAACCATGCATAAGAAAATTCAGTGGTCATCCTCTCCTCCCCCTACCACAACCCCTTTTTTCAGATTTACACTTAAACCACCTGTTTTCATACTACAGCATTTAAGACTTAACATATATTCCATAACTGGAACTGTGTGGTTTTGGTTGAAGGTGGCTGAAGCTTTCCTTACCAGCTCTTTTGATTCTCCTTCATGCTTTGTGTTGAAATCTTTAGGTTGAAACTTCCACAGCAATGAAAGGTCAGTCAAAAGAAGTGGAACTTTCAGAGGGTTTCGGAAGGACACTTCTACAGTTATTGGTTCTGTTAAAAAGTGCAAGAAAATAATGACATCAGGCTATTCCCACCACAATCTGAAGGTTCACCTAACTCACAGGATTCTTGTGCAAACAACCTGCACAAGAACATTGATTTAAATCTACAATAACAGGAATTATTGTACAAATCTAACTCATCTTATTTCTGAAGTTTATAAACTCTAACTTTACCTTCTATCACAGCAAGTGGAAATTTGGAGTTATCCGAGTAGCGATTTAAACAGAACTGTGTTGGCTGAAAGTTTGAAGGTAGCACTCCTTTATTTACCGCAGAAACAACTTGCTCCTCAAGTTCCTTCCACTGTTGTGATGATTCAGTGTCATACTCTTGATCCAGACTCACATGCGTAGCTGCCTGCTTTTCACCTAGTACAAGTAAGACAGTCTCAGAACATGAGAACAGTGGCATACAACAGTTACAAGAGAGCGCAGGACTGGAAGTTTGGTAAGCATTGTTAAAATACTTTAAATTCTCAGTTATTATCATTTTAATGTTATAATTTATGCAAGTCAGTGAATTGCAAGACATTTCAAATTACACATATGGAGTATAAGTATTTGAAAATTGTGGAATTCCAAGATTATAAAATACTACATGGTATCCCCATTTCACAGATTATTTTTACTTTATGACAGACTACAGCGCCACAATACAGCCCTGGTTTATCTAAGAATTTCCACTCAGCTTACTTTATATTCAAGAATCACAGCATTTCAAACACCAAGAGAAAGTTAACTGTAAAGTCAATTTCAAGCACTGGCACTGGAGTCTAGCATTAATAATCCCTTTCATGAAGTTCATTACAGACTTGCATTGAAGCTTCCCAGCTGTGAAAAATAGTAGAAGTCAGCCCATTGCATATGCAAATTTCATATTTACATGGAAGTCTGAAAGCATCTAGCGAGTAGATACTAAGCTTAAGCTTTTCTTTTGAAATCTTATTTAAGAAGTCACCGGGTCACTTAAGTTTTACACAACAATAGATTAATTTTTTTTTTTTAAATTACACTAGCTCTTGCAAATATTTTGTTTCCATAAAAAAAGAGACTTCAATCTGTTTACATAAAATTTTCTAACCTTCTGCTGGTCTTCGATCATGCCCAAAGAAAACACGGGTTGCTGAGCTGTTAATATATGGTAAAGGAAGCTGTGGTAAGGGACCATCAGGTGATAGCTGGGTTACGTTCTGAAGCAAAGAAGAAAGAAAGGAGTGTCATGCCATTATGCAAATATACGATGCCCACGCTATACATTACCAACACCTGAATAATGAGGAAACCAAGTTACAAGCACTCAGTGCTTGAATAAGTAATATTTTTAAGATGGAATGAATAATTTCAGTTATTTTTTTTATAGTTTCTTCTGCTTTGACATTCTGAAGTAGTATCTTTTCTTCAGTAAGAGTTTCAAGTTTGTGAAATCTTTATGGAAAAAGGTAGAACAATGATTTTAATCCAGCACTTTAATCACTATTGTGGCTGCATGGCTGTTACAAGCCTTATTTGACGCAAAGCTTTACTCTTCAACTCAGAATTTGATAAACTACATTCACCACACCATCACCATTACACAAGACTCACCACAGCTGAGCTGTGGACTTGAACACCAGTCTCAAGTAAGGTCTACTATAGCTTAGCAAACACCACAGAAATTCCACTTGCAAACTTTAAGACAGTGACTAACTACACAGCTACTAGTTGTGTGGTGGTATCAGTACTAAACACCCCACAATATACATGGTATACTACAATCCAGAATCACTCATGAACTTACAGCCAACTTGGCGAGTCACTTGATCTACAGAAATCCATATTAAAGAACAATATTCACTACAACATGGATGGGGAGTACTTTATAGAACCAGGAAAGGTGACAGAGCTACCAAGTCTCTATTAAAGATTTATCAGCAAAAGCCTCAAGAATCATTATAAGTTGATCAAGAGAGATCCACTAACTCTAGAAGAAACTGAAATACTATAGGCTGTAATTCAGCCATGACCCTCAAAAGGAAGAGTTCATTTTACTGTAACTAAAACACATACAAAGAGTCACACTAATACCTATCACTGGAACTACACTTAATACACACATGAAATGCATCATATTTGTTTTTTTCAAGCCTAATCAAAAAAATTAACATATCAACTAGATAAAAAAATAATCCTGGAACAAAGCAGGTTCAACAAAAATAATTCAATGACTTAATAGAAAATTACTGGTAATAAAATCACTTATTACTCAGGGAATAAATACAAATGGAAGTCACTTACCTTGTATACATAAAGGTATTCTCTTAAAAAGGCTCCTTGCTGAGCTGGAGATTGCTTACTATCATTGATCAAAATATGCCTGAAGGCAGATACAGCATTGTCAAGCTGGCGAAGCGTAAAAGACTGGCGACCAATAGTGAAGTTAATATGGTCTTCTGCAAGAGACCAGCCTTTCCCTTTGTAAACCTGCATGGCTTGACAGTAGCAACGCAAGGCATGTTTTTTCTGCAAGAAAAAAAACAAGTTGATTTCTCAAATAATGCCATTGTAATTGTAATAACAGCAAGACTGAACAGTAAGTCAGAAAACTCACTGAAGTTTCTACCACCACAGCCACAGTCCTGTCACATTTGCAGAACTATACCTCATAGCATTTGGTCAATATTACCTAAACACAGAAGTGCTGGTTCCTACAGTACAAAGCCTAGTCTGCAGGTTAAGTTCATGTTTTCAGACTGATCTAACAGGCAGTTAAGTTAAAAGAGCAAATAACAACAGAAGACCACTTTTAAAATTGTGTTCTGCATTGCTTTAGGACTGACTGCTGAAGTCTGCAGAGCTCTTCTGCAAAGGCCTCAGGAGATAAGACAGAATTAACACATTTCATTTCACTGAACTTTCTGACACTTCCGGTTAACTGCTGTTTAGTAGACACACCTGTGACAAAATCCATGCCAAGCAAACCAACAAAACACAGTCCTACAGTACATACAAAATTACCAATTGCATCAGCCATTGGAAGACAGCTGCTCCCAGTCAGCTTCACAGTCATTTCCTACACATATATCAGGACTTGGTCATTCAATCCCAAGTCTAGATATTGAACATCTGCATAGTAATTCACGGGCAAATCTCAGGTTCTAAAAAAAGGGAACAGCATTTCCTCATTTACAGAAGGGGGGGTGGGGATGATAAAAATCTAAGATGTGCTCAAATCTGTATGGTGATCACAGCAGAATACAAGCAGTAAATACTTAACATCAGCAGCAGATATTACTGACGCTTTAAAATAAGGTATCACAGCAAGCAGCTGAACAGCCTGGCTGACTTCTCTTCAGTACATTTAATATTTTACGTGCCTCTGAAGAAGCACAAAAAACAAACAAACAAACAAACAAACAAAAACCCAAAACCAAAGAAACCCCACGATACCACCCTACATTTACTGTAACACTGAAGAAGCATTCCTTGGAAACCAGAATCCTTCCAAGAATTAAAAACAACCAACCAGTAACAGAGCCGCTACATGAAGACGAAGTAAAAATCCATACACTTCTCCAGGCAAAGGAGTGAGACACAGAAGAATAAATATTATTTAAAAAACCCCAAACAAACAAACCCTCTGATCAGTAGCCCTCATCAGTACTGTATTGTCATAACAACAGGCCAGGAAACTACGGCATGAACACACACAAGGTTGGGGAAAAATACTGCTACTGTCCTTTACATCTGTAATTTCAAATAAAGAAGCAAAGAATACAACACAACTACACTTTTTTTTGGTCCCTATACAAAATTAGATCAAGGTAGGGTGGAAGAACACCTCCATAACACTACAAGCCTTTGTTTCAAACAGAATTCTGGTGCCTGGGTTTTCCTTTATCATTGACTTGCAGTACAGATTTATTTCTATCACAGGCTTGCAGCTTATTGGTAAACCGAAATCGACTGTATCCAAACAAATTCCCATAACTGAACTCCGGTGGCTATCCTCAGCAGAAATCAAACACACACTGTCTTTAGACAGACTGCCCCACAACTGAGGCAGAAGTAAAGCACAGAAGTTAAACTCAAAGTCTGTTAGAGGCATTTGTCACAATTACAGCTTTCTGCACAGGAACGTGAATGGAAGTAAAACCAATTTGTGTTGATTCAATTGATATACTCAAGTCTAAGCAGCCATAAAGAGATGCCTGAGTAACTGTAGTAACTGTTCACACACCTGCACATCCACTAAAAAGCATGTGGTTAAGGCACCAGGAAAAACAGGTTATCTAAATTTTGTTATTATTTTAATAAATTTGGAGTTTAAGAAATCCCTAACTCCTGCAAGCTCATTCATCTCAAGAGTAAAAATGCTCCTTTACCAGCATAAAAAGTCTTGTATTTCAGTGTATAAAATTGAAACTGAGAAACGAAAACACACTTGAAGCCTAAGTCACTGATTTTCAGCATTACTTCTAACTCAAAAGTAAAAGAATAAGCTGATCAATGCAGAAGTAATTTTCAGATCACAGAGCTGTATATACTGCTGACTAACACAAAAGCATTAGAAACCAAGCACTTTTTCCAGACTAATGACACATTTAACATGTTTTCCAGACTAAGTATCAAATACCAGGCATATTTTCCATGTGGAAAGATAATACTTACCTGGCCTGCTTTACTAAACCTATGTCCAGCCAATATCATATGAAACGCAAACTTTCTAACCATGGGACTTTTCATGTTTATAAAACAATGGGCTGCCTGCTCCAACAGAAGTGCACTGCGAAGATCTGAATCCTATTTAAAAGCAAACAGGAGAATTAGCCTTGAAGTGGAATACAAAGATATCAGTGGCCTTGTTTAATGCTAATAAGGGCAGTAACCTGTAAGTGCAGTGAAGTCGAAGATTCTTTTACATATAAACAAGCATACTACGTATAAATATGATGCAGAGCCAACAGTATTTAGTTTGCTTAAATAACATACTGCTCACAAAAGTTAGCAGCAAGCTAAGTTGAAAGGGCAAGAATAAAGCTACAGACACTTGAGAGAGAAACTTGCTAAACTAAGCAAATTTACTCCATGCTTCATCTGTCCTAACCACCACATTGGTGCAGCTGACCACAAAGCCAGAACTAACAGCCAGTTAGGCTTTCCTCCAAGCTACATAGTAGATGCTATGCTATTATGGGTATATATTTGTTTCTCCCCTTTTCAAACAAGACACTTTCTGGCCTGTTAGAAGTTAACTCAATGATTAAGTTTCCATCAATATTACAGAAGCGTTCTAGCTTCACTTACAGATTCTAAGGATTCATAACACCTAAGCTAAAGTAAACACCTGAGTTAATTAACTATCAACACTACTGGTCATATGCAGGCTAGTATCTATTATGGCTCTAGCAAGCCATGCTAATTTTCTTAACCCCTAAATCCTTAATCTGAAAGCATTCCCTTCAAGAGTCAACATACGTCAACAAAAAACTGTTATAAAGCCAAAGATAACAAATGTACATTTGGCATGTTTAAAGTAGTCAAGCAAGTCACTTGACTAGAAAGACAAAGACTAACAGTACTAGTTTCTTCAACTGTAGCATAAGCAGTTTTCCACACTTCATGTTTTATACCTGCTAATTTGCTACCTTTGGCTAGAAAGTATCATAGGACAAGAATCAGAATGTAACCTAGAAGTGCTTGGGTAAGTAAACAAACAAGGAGAGGACAAGAGTGGAAAAAACTACTGTTTTACCTCGCTGGTTAAACGAATCAGAAGAGCAGCCGCCTCCGAGTATTTGCTTTGACTTTTTAAGATTTCAGCACTAAGCAGCACACAGCGCTCAGCCAGAACCATGTTCCTAAAGGAAAAACATAGACATATTAATAAATGTTTATCAAAGCAAGCCATGGAAAGCTTTTCACCACAAATCTGACTAATTTTCTCCACATCACATCAGATTGATGTTGTTTATCCTTCCTAAAGTAAAATACATGAAAAGTTCATCCTCTGCAAAACAACCCCACACAGATTGATTCCTTGTGTGCTATCCTACTATAAAAAGAGCTTTTTAAAAGTCAAAGCTAGAGAGCATTTTTGTGGACAGTATTGTATTTATAAAATGTCAACTTAAATAATCTGATAAATGACAACCAGAAACAAAATGTGCTTGGTTGACCTTGGTGAGCATTAGGTGTCCACCAAACTGCTCCATCACAACTCCTTCACAGCACAACAGGGGAGAAAACTAGATTAAAAATAAGGACAGGGAGATCACTCACCAACTGCAGTCACATGCAAAACAAACTTAATTTAGGGATGATTCATTTATTGCAAATTAATAACAGAATAGGATTGCGATAAATAAAAGCAGAACTAAAACTTATTCCCCTGATTCCTTCTTCCCAGGCTCAACTTCACTCCTAACTCTTTCGTCTCTTACTCCCTCCAAGCACGCAACAGGGACAGGGTAAAGGAGCTCCGGTCAGTTTATAACATTTCACCTCTGCTACTCCTTTCTCTTCACGCTATTATTCCCCAGGTCCAGCATGGGGTCCCTTTCACAGAGTACAGTCCTTCAGGAATAGACAGCTCCAGTGGGTTCCCCATGCATCACAGCTCTGGCCAGGAACCTGCTCCGGCAAAGCCTCTTCACAAGCTGCTGCTACTTGCTGGGCTTATCTACCTGCTCTGACACCAGGTCCTCCAAAAGCTGCAGTGTGGATCCCTTCCCAACTGTAGACCCCATGGGCTGCTTCACCACAGTCTTCCCTACAGGCTGCAAGGATGAGCCTTCACCCCCTCCTTCCTCATTGACCTTGGTGTGCACAGTCAGTTTCTCCCAGTTTCTCACTCCTCTCTCATGGATGCTTTTAACCTCAAGTATGTTATCACAGAAGCACCAGCATTGCTGACAAGCCGAGCTTTGGGCAGCAGCAGGTCTGTTTTGGAGCTAGATGAAAACTGGCTCTGCCCAACACAGGGGCAGCTCTTGCTGTCTTCACCCTATCACCAAAATCTTACCATGTAAATTCAATCTACAAGATTAATAAGCATGTTGCTACAAACAGCAAAGATCCTCTTCCATCTTACCCTAGATCAACTAACAAATCTTACTCTTTAAAAAGTAACCATCATTGTTTTTGTAGTAATCTAGCACTACCACTGTGCAGGGGAAGAAAGTCAAGACACCAACTTTCATTGGATCAATTCAAAAGGAAGCAACATACTTGCAGATATCTCGATAGGTCTGAATTGCTGTTTCCATATAATGAGCAGGATACGGTCTAGGAGCTCCAGGCTGAAGAAAAGCTGATACTGCTGCCATTTCCTACAACATAAAGTCAGTACTGTCATTGCAGCTTTTTCAACAAACTGCAAGCCTCAAAATGCTGAAGAACACATTTCAACAGCTACTAGTTCAAGATCTTCATCTAATCAGTTACCAACATATAAAAATGTATAATACAGTAACTGATAAAAGATTTAATACAATAGCCTACTTACAGCTCCGTTTATAATTAACTAGACAGCAATAAGACAATTATACACACTCACAGAATAACCTGAACACTATGCAGAAACATTGATACAGTACAGCTTTACAAGTCAAAGATGTAATTTCCTACTGCAGGAATAATCTTTCTGATATACTAGGACTACTACCTATTTTAAGATTACTGTTTTCTGAGTTTTACTTAATTTACATTCCCAGCTTCCAAGGGAACTTTAGTAAACATGCACTCTGAAGTTTTACTTTTTTTCCTTATAGGGTTAAGATAGAATCACAGAATCATGGAATAGTTAGGGCTGGAAAGGACCTTAAGATCATCTAGTTCCAACATAGGATAGCAAAGTTTTTCTGCAGTAAGGCTAAGACTTGCAGGTTGTAAGAATCCATAATCAACTCCTCTACAAACCATTAAGAACTTGGCAACTTTTCAGGTAATCTAAATGCTGAGCAACTGTCTGTACTAGATAAATGTGCATTTTCACAAACATTTTACATCAAGATGGCGTAGTGTATAAGAATGCTGCCATGGCTCTGTAAAGCAAAGTTTTACATTTCGTCAAGTTAACCAGACTACACCCCACAAAATACAGCTTCTATAAAGTATTAAAACAAGATTCTTTTTTTTCCTAGTGCTCCCATTTATCTTGCTGAAAATTATTTGTCACTCATACCTTCAATCTCAAGATAAATTAATGAATATGTGTTTACAGTGATGTTCAGCAGTAACATACTCAAAACACACCCCTCAAAAGAGTCTTAAAAAAAGGGTACAATACCATATTTATAGTGACATAGTCTTGACTTCCTGGCAAATAAGTATTTTGCTGAAATCTTAAATACTACAAAACTATTTCACGACTAGTTCTGAGTTATCAGACTAGAAGTTTAAAGACCTATTTTGCTGCAGGTTGCATTTCAGGTATTCTCCTTCCCATAGTTCATGTTTCCAGAATTAACTCTTCAATTTTTATCCACACCTTCATTCTCCTCACAAAACAGCAACAAACAGATTTGAGAACACTTTAGAATTTGCTAAAGATACTCAGTAAATTTGGCAAGACCCTTATAAATATGGAGGTATTGTTACCTTCAGACAAATACCAGAAATTATTAGGAAGAGTTCACAGAATGGTTATGCTATGTATATATAGTACCAACCAGTGCTCCAGCTGCATACAGCATTGCCTGATCGTTTAAGAAGTCTTTCTTTGCTGTATGGTAGCAGCTATATGCAAGTTCATAGTGCTGCACCAAAAAGCACAAGTCTGCCATTTTCCGGATTTGAAGCTCTGGTGCTTCAGGTGGATACCTATAAATACAAATATTTAAATTCAAAGTAATAATTTTAATAACTATAGCAACACATGCTCTATAAAGCTGTCTCATTTTCCATCCACAAAGTAGAAATAGAAACTGCACTGCTTCAGCCTCACCCAAAAAAACAGCTAAGCAAAACTGCATCCTTTCTGCCTTATGTAACTTAGTTTCACACCTTTTCTGATTAATGATTCACTATTCCACTAACATTCAAAGCAGGCATTCTTCTAAGCAAAGAAATATTGAAAAAAGTATGCAGCTATCACTGAAACTGCTCAGTAAGATTACATGTTAGAGCAAAAGAGCTGTATGTGAAGGAAAAATAAGACTGATTGTTCACGTAGCTGTAGTTATTTCTGCCCATTTCTCTCCAAAGAAAAAACCAACCCACTAAAATGCTATGTCTTATGCAAAAACACTGGGCAAGTTCCTCTTCTCTGCAGGCATCAGGCTAACTTTCACTTAGTCAAATATATATGCATCACTTCAACGAATATCAAATACAATTCTACAAACACCTGTCAGACAAACTTAGTAGGAAGTAAACTATGCTTAAGTTCAATACAGAAAGCAGAAATTAACAACATATTTATTATGAATCCAAAGACATACAACATGCAAATTTGCAGCTGTATGTGTCAGGGACATTAATAACGTCCAGGAACTATTTAGACTTTTGTAGTTAAGACAGCTGAAGAGTGCTTTACATGATATACTTCCTCATTCACAGATGGAAATTGCTAAGCATACAGAATGAATATTCTGGTGAAATTAAAAACCTGTTTCTAGTGTAAACTACAGGTACAAAAAGTACAAAATTCCCTTTGAGCTCTGAAATGCACCTACAAAAGCAATATACTTAACTACATTAAATTACATAGTTACCTAAACAAACAAACAAAAAAACCCCCCACAAACCAAAATACACACACCTTTATATAGGTGTATTTGATTTAGCTTTAATAAGAAAAGGCTTGTACCAATTTAAAAAAAATCTTTACAACAGAGCATAGCTTCTTTTTATTAGTATTACTCCTTAAAAAGGACATTCTTAAACTTAGAAAGCTTAACTATAAATATAGGAGGAAGATTGCTCTGTAAACAGTTCCTTTTAACCCCTTTAAGTTCTGCTAATTCTTTCTTGTACATGTTTAGGCATAGCACTTTTCATGATTTCTCCAGTTAATGTCTTTTACAATATTGCTGGTTTAGCTCTTTGCAGTACACTATCAAAACAACACAGGCCCTCTCTCCCCCCAGAACATAGGTACATTTTCAGGTTAGGTTTAAAGGTAAGGACTGACATTACTTACAGCAAACCAGAAGTATTCTTCAGTTCATTTATACTTTTCTCTGGAACCTTGCTGCCACTAAACCATTTTTTAGTAGCAGAAAACAGTGTTCGACTCAAGCCCTTCCTGGATATTAACTGCAAAAGGATACTAAATTAGAGCACTACACTGCAAGAAGTATACTAATATAAGTTTAATAAAAAAAAAGTCCTAATGGTAATGCTGTTTGCTACACTTTATATTCACTTCTAAGTTTCTTCATAAAATTTTTCAAGTGTAAACATGGTCAGCAAACACTAACTCCCAAAAGTCAATTCTGGGAGGTGCTCCTTACGACATATGATGTATCAAAACTCCTCATACTTAAAGCTATAACCTGAATGGAGAATTAAATGTAAATACCGAGTTCAGGTAACAGACTGGCATTTAGGTCCAAGTCTAATGCTAAATACGCTAATTTGATTGTACTAATGTAAGCAAATCCATCTTTCCACTGTTTAAGACCATAGAGAAGTGAAGCACTTAGGACTTACGGTGATAGAAATAACATTAATGCAAGTCCTTGACTTAACATGGGATGATACTATCGTACTTCCAAAAAAATTGTAGCTTGATAGCAAAATACTCAGTTGCAAAAACTGCTGAGATCAGAACTGAAAGATTTTTGATGCCCATGCATTTCTCCCCTGCCAAGAAGCAGCAACTGAAGTACACAAATTTAGCTGTGCATTCTCTTGCTGAAACACAAAAAAAGCACATTTTCTTTCCTGGGCTAGAACCATCCAGAAGAATAAAATATTAACATTTTTAGAAGCAAGGACAAATATTCCTGATAATAGTTAAGACAGGCTTTCTCAAAGAAGCCACCTTGCACTGAAGCTCTGTTGATGCAAACTGCTTTTAGGGTTTTTTTTTTAAAGACAAATTAAGCAAAAATGGTAACTGGTGTTATTTTTCTTAAGTTCATCTATGGTTTTCAGTAAGAGCATTAGATGCAGAAGGGAGTACTAATTTCAGAACAGATTTTGGATAACTGGATTTATAACCCAACTGTTCTCCCTTATTATGGCACAAAGTATTTTTAAGAGTAAACTGACCTGATCGTTAAGTTGCCGAATTGTCTTCTCTATATGTGGCAACAGTCCCCTGAATGTGAATTCCTGTATGAATTGCCTAATTCGATCGTGATCTGTGAGTGTTAAACAAGCACCATGAGGCGTTCCAGAATTTGATTTCTTTGAGTCTTGCAACGATGTGGCAGCCTTTGTGTAATCAGTGCTATCCAAACTGCCACTGGGATGATCCAGTTGAAGTGGGTGAGTCTTAAAGTTATTTGGCAGGCCATCTGTTGAAAGATTAATACAAAACCTCCAGTAAATATAAAGTTATTTAAACATTTTTTGGTTTAAATGCAATTTTTATTACCCTACCTCAAAGTAGCTCTTACTTAGAACTTTGACAAGCGAAGCTATTCACCAGTTATTCTGCAGTACAGATCAATGCTGAGCAGACAGCACCAAAGCACTACCCCAATACTGCATCACTCCTGAAACTCTTCAGAAAGCTCAGTGAATCTCAGAAACAACATAACTAAATATGTATAGCTTTGGTTCTCAACTACAGTGCAAAGAACCCCCAAATATGCTGACTAGTATCAACAACATTGAAGGGAAACTACGTAAACCTTAAATTCAAAGTCAAAGATTCATAGAAGTTGGAAATGCAGCAATTACAATGGCTCCATTGCATCCACTCTTTTCTGCTAATGTTTAAAGATTTGAAGGGAAAAAGGAAAACAAAATAAAACAACAAGCAAACAAAAAAAAAGACCACACCTCATTTTCCATGCCCTTCCAAGCAATCACAATGTAAAATAACCTTCTCCAAAGTCCAATTAGTTCAGTGAGAAGGGCTGTTGACCACTACTGCATCTAGCTATCCAAACTACAGTGAAACTGTGTCTCAGTTTAAGACTTAAATAGTTCTCTTTTTTATTATTTCCTTCGGTCACCTAACTGTAGCTGTAACTGTTATAGCTGTTTCTATGTAAGAAAATCAGCTTGCTTTATCTGGCCCTAGCTAGCACTGAGCAAAGCTGAGTCATGAAAGAAATCCTTGATGGATTTTACTCATGAAATGTAAAGCTCAGTATGTAAAGTTCAAACAGCAGCTTTCAGACTACATTCAAGCTGTAAGGCCCTAAAAAATTTGCTTTTTTAGGCAACTGCAGTTTCCTACATTCTCTAGGTCTCACCATGCGTTTCAAATCAGGTATGAAGGATCTGGGCTGAGTCAGGGCAGACAGTGTGTGATACCTCACTTCTTCCCTATTTGATAATGCTTCTCATCATTCACACTAATCACTTCCGTTATGATGAAAATTAAACATTTAAACCTATGTTATTTTATTGTCAGAGTTAGCAGACAATATGCTTCACTGTACAAAAAGATAAGCCAAATACATCAAGAGTCAGCTCATTAAAGATGTATCAACCAATTGCCACCAATCCAGTAGATAAGCACCACAGCATTTTTCTTTGAACACCAGGTCACACTATCTTTGAGCATTTAGAAAATTTACTTTTAAGTTCCTAAAAAAGTCACTTGACTACTGTCCAAGCCATGAGATTGCTGTGTAAATGCTATCATGCCAATGTTCGGACAGAAGCTGTAAGTATACCTTTAATTTCACCGTCCAAGCCATCTGATATCAAGTGATCACTACTTTTGTTTGAAATGACAGTATAAGGACAGTCTTCATAGCAATCCTGCCAGGGGGAAAAAAGGTAGAATTTTAAGAATACTGTAACACACACAAGAGTTGGTTATCAGTAGCTGTTAACTTTCAGGACAGTTAACTGAATTATTATGAAAGCAGGTGTTCATAAGTGGTTTGTAAGGCTTTAAAAAGCTGTACTGCTGTAAAGATCAAAGTTATATTCACCAAATGAAGCAAATATCTTCTGGCTTGCTCAAACAGCTTTACTATCAACCAAAGCATGTAGGTCTTACATAGCCATGCCTACAGCAGTGAAAACATGTTCCCTAAAGCAATACCTGAAAAAGCTCATACAAAAAAAAAAATCACCTATGTTGGACAGTTGGCATAGGACAGAAAAAACCAAAACAGTTCATGGTGGAACATTACTTAGTGGTCCTCTCAGCTTACAGAAGATGAGATCTTTTGACTTCCCAGTGCCATCCAGATTTGGTAAAGAACTATAATTCCACAAACCAATCTTTTAATCAGAGGCAGTTAAAACTTCAGGTCAGTCAAAAGCAAACTCAAGGAGGAACATTTTTGGTCCTGAAGCCAAACACAGACATTTATGGCAAACTGAACTCGGGAGTTTGAGCTAACACACACATTTGCCATCTTAGTAGATGACAGAGCAGACTGGTTTGCAACAAGTTAACAGAAAACACACACCTCCATACTTCACTGTTTAGTGAACTACAGAAGATTTGGAGGAAGAAGGGAGAGATTTAAGAATGAAAAAAATTAATCAAAAAGAAGGTTGAAAGTTATTATGAATAGTACACTTCAGAGGTTACTCGCTTTTGTCAGTGCATAAAACACAAGCCTCTTATTTCAGGGCTCTTGTCAGTCTATTTCAGACAGACTAGTAGTTCAGCACTCCTTACTGTCAATGTAAGTAACATGGAAGACAGTTCTTAGAAAGGACTCCTCTTATGCCCTCAGAAAAAAATAACAGCTACATTAGAAGTATCTTGACTGCCTATTAGCCCATTCTGTAGAAAGACACACACATAATACTACTGCAAAGTTTAACATAATTAAGGTTTTTATATTCACCTTACAAATTGTTTTTAGAATACTGTAATACCTGGTTCTGGATACTGTTTTTCTGAAGGTACTGACTCCAAGGATCTGGTATCTGTTCATCTGTTCCCCTATTCGACACCCGAGAATTTATTTTCAGCAAATAGCAACCCTGAGTTCCATACCTCTGCTTCATCTCTTCATAAATGGAGTCAGCCCTGAAAAAAATTGAAAACAAAATAAAACACACAATATTTATCCTGTCTTGATGTTAAACAATTCTAAGTGTGTACTGCAACAGGCTATTTCAGATTATCATCCATGGGGATTAAAAGGAAAAACCTATTTTTAAAACACTCTTTTATGAAAGGATAAAACTGAAAATCTTTGAGAATCAGTTCTGCTTCATCACTTCATAAATGGATACAGCTCTGAAAAAATAAAGCATTTACCCGACCTTGATATCAAAACAATTCTATTCTAACTGCATACTGCAACAAGCTATTTTATACTATTTATCCACAGGGATTAAAAGGAAAACTATCCAATTTTTAAAGCAGTCCTTCATGCAGGAGTGAAATTGAGAATCTTTGAGAATGAGTGAGCTAGCAAAGAAAGTATCTGCCTCAAGAAGCTAGGACTAACTCTTTTCATTTTATATGAACAAAAACAACAGATCCAAAAATAACGACATCTGTCTTGATAATAGCCAACATACTTAGTTACTGGATCCTACCGTAAGTCTAATCTCAACAGAATTTATAACACAAACATTTCAGTGAAAACTTCCACCTATAAGTTCAGTAAAGGTAGAAGACCCACCTTTGCTCTTCTCCTGTGCTTACATCATGCAGTAATACATAGTATTTGAGCGTGTTTGGTATAAACCATTTGGGATATAAGTATTCACTACTATGTTGAATTCGATGTTGTTCTTGAGATAGCTTCAGAAATTGCTCCACTGGCTCTGGTTCACTAGAAGAAACTACAAGCATACCTAAATTCATCATTAAGGACATTCAGCAAAAGAATCCAGGAACAACCTCTGATCATATAATAAAATAGGAAGTGGATAAGATGAGACAGATGAGTACAGTGCTTAAGCCTGTAAAACACACTTCCACAAAAGTGTGTGTAACTAAAATTTGGCCTTTGTCACAATAAAACAAACACTATTAAGCACTCTAACATCTGAACATGAGATGAAACACGAGTTTCCACTGAATCCAAGCTTAGGCTGATACATAACAGCTAATAGTCCATCTAAGCTTTTAAATACAGACCAACTGTTCACAAATGAAACTAACTGAAATTAACCTCCAGGATTCTTTAGTTTTCAACTTCCAAAGAGAGTTGAGACTTCAAGGTACCCCTTGAGCAGCAATAACAGCTGGTATTTATAAACACAGTAACATCATCTGAGTAAAAATCAAGTGTTCAAATTTTTACTTCCCTGCAACTACACAATTAATAATGAGAAATATTCTGCTCTGGTACATATATTCTCCAAATCAAGACATTAATTCAGAGAACCCAAAAAGCAAGTTATACATTAAACGTTTCGAAAATTCAGATGTCAAAGGCCACAATCAATATTTTGCCAAGTTAATTCTGCGCAAATGGTTCTCTGTAATGGCTACTAATACACCTGTTCCCCCATACTGAAATGATAAAGTACAGTAAAGGGTTAAGAACAGAGCAGGCATTATGAAACCTGCAGTGTTATAATTATTGTAAAGCTAAACAGCATGAAACAGTACATATTTTTATTTTCCCTGTAGACAAGTATACAGGGCCCAAGTTTTCGGGGGGGAGGAGGGGTAGGGAGGGGAAGTTAAAGCATTTAAGCATCTTTCCAGGCTCCTTTCCATCCAAAATAGCTCAAAGCTCACTGATTTTCCAAAACAGCTTCCTCAACCTCCCCTCTCCATCTCCTGGAAAAAGCTATAAAAAGCAGCAGTTGCACCCCAAACAGATAAGCCACTGTTACACATAAGGGAAAGTCACAGATACCTTAAGATCTACAGCAGAAAGTATTTTAGGATGAGGAAGTTTAGTTTACAGGTATTAGGTCAGAGTTCAGTTTGGAACAACAACAACAAAAAAAAAAGC
>JAOEHX010004922.1:0-10595 GCA_025448015.1 Bolborhynchus lineola | reverse complement strand
AGGCCAGGTTGGACACAGGGGCTTGGAGCAACTGCTCTGGTGGAAGGTGTCCCTGCCCGTGGCAGGGGTTGGAACTGCTTTCAAGTCCCTTCCATCCCAAATGATTCTTTGATTCTTTGAATTTACTGAGAATCCACATACAAAATCAGATTTTGCAGCCTGGTGCTATAAGGGAAGTACACACATGTGCTTTGTAAATGGGTGAAAACCACAGCAGCTCCCTGGCACCTCCATAGCCCATCCCCTCTCAGCAGCTCTGTGTCTGTGCTCCAATCTCCCTGATAACCTTGCACTCCATCACCGCAGCCACTGCTGAGGAGCGGAGCAGAGGGAGCAGTTCTGCCCAGCTCATGGTGTTTGCTAAGTAGGGGGCAGTCCCAGTTTTCTCTCCTCTATCTCTAGTTCCCATTACGCTGCCCTGTGCATTAATGTTACAGATGGGAGCTTTTCCCTTCCCATCCGGGACAAGATATTTTTCAGGGCTGAATTGTTCAAGAAGAGGGCAGTGCAGTGAGTGGGGGGCACTGGCAGCTGTCTCTGGCCTTTACAATGGTAACAGTGACTGACATGAGCCAGGACTAAATCTCTGAAGATAAATCTTGGGGCTTTGACCTTTAAACAATATAAAAACCCTCAACAAAACCCCCGAAGTTCAGGGCTTAAACATCTGAGTTGCTCCTTAGACCACTGCACATCCAGAGGTCCAATTATATAGCAATGCTTTTCAGTGCTATTTCTTTTCTGCTGGGAAAAAAAGTCCAGATGCTACTTTTAGACAGGGAGTTAAGGAGAGGAAGCAATATGGGCACATTCCAGCTGGAAAAACAACGCTAAGAATTAAATAATATAAGCAGAGAACATCAAGAAGGGCTGTTCCTCTTCATTTGCCTTTTTTCTTCTTTTTGTTTGAAATACAACAGATAGAGCCTTCATTACAGCAGCACATTCCACCTCCAGCAATGGATGTCCAAATGCATCTTGGAAGAAAGACTGCAGAACCACATTAACACTGGAATTAAGTAACTGGCACTATTTGTTGCCTTTGATAGTTGAATCCTCATTGGTTTTCCTTATTTTCTCTCCCTCCCTTCAACAGAACAAGATAATTAGACAGAAGCAAATAAGATGTAAGGAGCTAGAAAACAGAAGAGCCTGACATGTGTAGTACATGCTGTCAGCCATATGGCATTCTATATATATTGTTACAGATGAAAATCGTACCACACACTGTGCTGTACATTAACACTGGAATGGTATCCAGTCATTCCTGGGCATACACCGATACTCTCCGCTGTGTTGGCTAATAGAGTTCTGAAGTTTTCTCCCCAGCATTTGATTTGAAATGACACTGTTTTCTATTAATGGGTGGGCACTGTCAGCTTGTTGACCCCAGCCGGGAAGGATGCCTTTTTGTTCCAATGGCAGCCATCATTTCTGTGAAGTGATGCGTGTAAAGAAGCCAGTAAATGCAATTCACCTCACATGCGGCTGTCACTCAATTTGACATCTACATGTTGGAGGATTTTCACAAAGTTTTCTCCATGTGACCTGCAAGTTAAAGATCAGGGAGGTTACCTTCATCCAGCCCATCCACGTGTCAATCATCCCCTCCTAAAAATGAGAGTTACAAATAAACTCTAGCTACTATCTATACACTGCTGCCTGCCCCATCTTTTTCATGTCAATCCCACTGTTTCTCATTATAGCCACACCACACTCCTCCCCACTTCTTTGTGTATCCCAGATTAAGTTCCTTTGTTTTTCTGCTGCTGTCCTGAGAGTGTAAAGTCATTAATGCTTTGGCTTTCTTTTTTCCCCTATGATAAAAGAAAAGAAGCTTAGGAAGATGTTATTGAAGAGATGCAGAGGCTTTGGACAAAGGCCTGTAGGGACAGGACAAGGGGAATGCCTTTAAAATGCCAGAGGGGAGGTTGGGATGATCTCTTAAGCAGAAATTCTTCCCTGTGAGGGTACTGAGGTGATGGCACAGGGTGCCCAGAGAAGCTGTGGCTGCCCCATCCCTGGCAGTGTTCAAGGCCAGGTTGGATATAGGGGCCTGGAGCACCCTGCTCCAGTGGAAGGTGTCCCTGCCCAAGCAGGGGGTTGGAACAGGATGAGTGTTAAAGTCCCTTCAACACAAACCAGTCTGGGATTCTCTATTCCACTTGCTGATCCTGTAGAATCTTAGCAGGACTTCATCACATCATTGGCGTAGAATGGCTATCTCACTAGTTTATGTGCATTTCTCCAGCCATGCTAGACAACAAGAGAACTCTTCATACATCACATTCATGTGGCCACACTAAGCAGCAATAAACTGAGTAGATCAAGTCACCATTCATTCTTTGGTCATCCCCACCTAGTTTAGTGGCCTACAGCTTGCAGAATAACCTCAAGAGCCAGCTGTCCTGAAGAGCTTTCAGCTATTAGAAGACACCTTTCTGGAATGAGTGCGTACAAGAAACACCAAATGTCCACTGAACTGTCTCACTGAGGCTCGGCTCATCACCAGTTCAGTCCACTCCTATAAATTTGGACAGGAGGTAAAATGCCCACCCTGCCTCAGTTTGTCTTTCTTGAGTACAAATCTTCTTGGCTAGGCTACAAAATGTGAGGAATTCCTTCTGTTTTCTGACACAGCAGAGGATGGTGTTTTCATAAGATGGTCTGCAGGAACCATGGCTGCATTAAATGACATATTTTACAGCTATTTTGACTGCATTCCTGTTCACATTTCAGACTTCCAAACCTCCATGAAAATGGCTCAGTTTACCATTTAGTTAAAGAATGGCCCCTGGAAATTGTGATTTAGGAGACCCAGCATTTGAGCTCACATTTGCAACCCGCTGACCATTTGGTCTCTGCTCCCCTTGGTTCACAGGAGGGCTCAGGCTCAAAGCTCCCTTACATGATGACGACCCTCATCCTTTCCTTGTGCCTCAGCTGGAGCACAGAGAGGAAGGGACTTGAGAAACAGGAGGAGTAAAATATTGCAGTGAACTTTTAAACTAAAATAGCAATAGAGAGTTAGATAATTAAACGGGAAACCAGACCCAAATGTCAAATAAGGAGGGAGACATCAAAGAGAAACAGCAATCTCTGATAAAGATCAAGAGAGAAAGCTAAAATTTTTATGGCATATGCTGACAAATGGCTGAAGTAAAATATAACCAAGTAACTTGGTTTAGCAATATTTCTACAGATTGTCTGAACTACACTGCTGCAGAGATCAAAGGGTAGAGCTGGAAACAAAATACCAAAAGAAATGACACACTCCCTTTCTACATCCTTCCCCCCACTTTTAAATTCATATTTCAAACCTAAGACTCGGAGGCTGGAAATCTATAGGAGTTTCTGGAAAGTTCACTCCATCAACTGAACAAGTGGGGACTTTTTGTTTGGAATTTCTTTTTAATATCCTCTTTTTTTCCCCTTTATCATGGTGTTGAGAAGGAAGGTCCAGCCTGTTTCCAGCTCAGATCTTCCCTCAGCTGAGGACCAGATTGTACCAGGATGTCCAGCTCTCTGCATCACTGTGTATGACTCAGGGACATGTCTTCAGCAGATGGGTCTTCCACAGTTTTTCCAACAATGTTCCCATTGTTGTCACTGAAACTTTTCCTCAGGCATTGAGCCTTGTCCTCGTCATATGCAGACGAATCTGCTGGTTCTGATGACTCCGCTCCTCTATCAATGGTTACCATTTGTGTGCATCCTCTACATGGATGATAATTGCTTCTTTTTACTTTGATTTGTGGACTCTCTCATCACTTTATCCTACACTTTAGATAAATATATTTGTCAAATATATATTTGAGGCTTTTTGAATATTCAGCTAATAAAAAAGTAATCTGTAATTTATTTCAGGTTTATTTGCAGTGATCACAAAACACAGCCTCCTCGGACTGTTTTTGTTCATAATTCACAATGACTTGAAAATTGACAATGAAATTTGATTAGGAAAAAACCCTGCTTGAAAGCCAGCTCTCACGATAGCTGCTTCTCTGTAATGTCAAGACACTGGGAGACAATGATTATCTCTGATTACACTCTCTTCCTACATGAGAACCAAACTGATTTAACAAATGGAACTCAAGTTCTTCCTCCTCAATGAAAAACGATTGCACTCAAACCCAAGACAGCCAGCTGAAAACCCGGAGTATGTGTTACATGCAAGACTAAACAAGATCTAATGACCCTTTCTGGCTTAAATGAAGTACCAGGTTTGCAGCAAGTAGCATATGGGCCATTGACTTTCCTCAAGCACGTGCTGGTTAAAAGGAAATTGCAAGTACACTGGAGGACAAGGCTTAGCCAGTTGACAGGAGGCCCAAAGGTTGACAGATAAAGTGGTTTGGCCAGTTGAAAATGTCTACTTAGTTTAAATATGAAATTACTCTTCAGTCAGTTCTTGAAAGCCTGAAGAGAGTAAAACACCACTGTGCACCAGAAAGTCTTTGGAAATGCTGCAAGGTCTCTGGTGGAACTTTTGTCATTTTCTGATGGATCTCGGTGTTTCACCTTGTCTGCAGTGTCAGTAAATACAAGTTCCTATAACTCACTACCTGAGAGTAAGACAGTTACAAGTTGAAGACAGATCACAAGGCCAAAGTCTTGATAGCAGGAAGAGGATGTTATTGCTACCCCAAGCACCTCCGTTTGCGAGAGGTCTATGATGTGCAACTCAGTTTAACATTTAAAAATAAATAAATCTATTCACATTAAGGGGGTTGCTCAGAATCCCAATTTTGTGATCAAATGTATGTGAAAGAAAAGGCAGTGAACTGACCCTGTGGAAACTCACCGTAGTATTCACCAGTTCAATCTTCATTGTCAGATGCTAACAGAGATAAAATGCATTCCAACTTTTTCTGATCCTTTACCTTACATGTTTGCAGGGAACAAACTTCAGCAAAATAAACTGTTGATGCTATAAATATACTTATCTCCCATGTATAACGTATACTGACATTTCCTCCCTGTTGAATCATCTTCTGCCATTCATTAGACTCATCCACTGCCCTTCTCATCTGATGTCTTTGTAGTTATAGTTCTGTGTCTTCTACTTTTTTCATTAGCTCTCTGGAGTGGTAAAGTACATGTGGCTCCAGAAGACAGAACTGCCATTGTGTTTTTCCAGGGTTTCCTAATTTGATTCTGAAACATCCTGGTTTAAATCCTTATCTGACTGGAATGGCATAAGCCTGGGTTTATACTAGATACATATGAGAGCAAACTTTGGCAAGTTACTGCTTAATCACAAAATTAACCTATTTTTGAGGGGCTTTTTGGGGTCATTTGGTTCACCCCAAACAGGATCATGACCTCTAATGACTTTTGAGGCCAACCACCAGCTTCCACAGAGACACACAACCTCACTAGAAGATCTATTTCAACATTTGCATGCCTCTCATTCTGCAGATTGAAATCCTCTAGATTAAACTATAGCTTCAAGTGCAATCCTGCATTTCAAATAGACAAAACTTTTACTAAATAGAGGAAGAAAAGGGAAAACTGAAAGGAATTTGTTCTGTGAAAAACTCTTTGTTCATGGTTGTGACCTGGCAGAGATTTCCAAACTCTAAAAGCAAGGAAAAAAACTACTGTTGCTGATGACAAGCAATAGCAATCTTTGCTAGACAATAAAGCTTTTCATTGTAATTCCCTGTGACTTCAAGACATGGGGTATCAAGTGTTTCTGGTTTCACACTTCACTACCAGAGTTTATTCAGAAACAGAAGAGGCAGAGTGTAACAATACGCAGCATTACAGGACACTTGTAATGAACAAACCCAAACCACCTCTCTGAAGCTCCATGGAAAGTTTTCCATTTCATTTCTACCTTGAGCATGGAGATTAGTACATCTATTGTGTTAGGGAAAGAATAAGTGATGGGAAATTGTTGCTCAGTGGTAGTAATTAATAGTAGTAATTGAGTTTCCAGATTATAAAGCAAGTGTTAATGAAGTGTTGATTGCTACAGGTTAAAGAATGACTGTGGCACTGCATCCAACTGGGAGGTTGGGACCTGAAGTTCTAAGACAAGCTCAAAACTTCATAAATAAACTTTTTTCTATTCTTCTTTTCCACTGAAAATAACTGCAAGAAAAACAGAGACTGACCTCAGTTCCACCGGATTATACTTTAATACAAAAGTAGTTCATTCCAACGCAAAGCTTCTCTGGGCACCCTGTGCCAATGCCTCAGCACCCTCACAGGGGAGAACTTCTGCTAAGAGCTCATCCCAATCTCCCCTCTGGCAGTTAAAGCCATTCCCCTGTCCTGTCCCTACAGGCCCTTGTCCAAAGCCCCCCTCCAGGTCTCCTGCAGCCCCTTTAGGTACAAAAAAGCTGTGGCTGCCCCATCCCTGGCAGCATTCAAGGCTGGGTTGGACACAGGGGTTTGGAGCAACTGCTCTACGGAAGGTGTCCCTGCCCATGGCAGGAGTTGGGACTGGATGAGCTTTAAGGTCCCTTCCAACACAAACTGTGCTGTGACTCCTTCCCTCAGAACAAGTTATACCAAGCCCAAACAATGATAACAGCAAAGCCAGTGCAATGGCAGGGACTGTAAGCCCTACATAAAGGCTCCTATTCAGGGATCTACTTTCCAGCTTAAAGCAGCACTGGGCTCAGAGCAGGGCAGAATGGAGCAGAGCCTCAGCCACATGATTTGGAGCATCACCTCTGAGAGCTGCCTCCAGGGGCAGGGGAGCAGGGATCTGATACCTGGATTGTATCATACACACAGACACACAACAGCAACCTGCTGCTTTGGCTGCTACATGACCCTTCTGCTGGTCAGTGCTGCCACTTCAGGATTGGATTATTCATATTACCTGGATCAGACAATCAGAGAGGCACAGACAGAGGAAGGAATAAGCAAAAAATTGCACACATAATGTTCCATTTTATTTTAGGCAACACTTTTCCTGGCTCATTCTCCTTTTTAGCACCACAGCCTATGGCAGAGCAGTCATCCACTCACAGCAGAGTGCAATGAGACCTGCTTGGCCTGCCTTGCTGTGCTCTTCTTCACTGTTTCCTGGCATTTATTACCCAAAGGGGCAGAGTGCCCTTAGAAAGCCCCCATCCACAGGTCAGACACACAGGCAAGGGAGGGTGGGGGACTCCTCCACCTTTTGTAGTGCCGGGTCCATTCAAATCAAGACAATGACAAGTATTCACTCTCATGCTCCACGTTGTAAGATGATCACCAGCAGGTCTCCGAGAGGAATTTTCCCACACAGCCATGCACAGAGCTGGTGAATAAACAGTCTGTGAGTGCTGTGGTTTGCCTGCAATTTGTGTTCTCCAGTTTTAGGTATTAGGGACTGGTTAGCAAACAGAACGGATCTACACTCGTTCCAATACAGGCACCAGAGCCATAGATTAAAGTTGGGGATCGCAGTGATACAAGTTACTCCAAACAAATAACTGTTCAAGAAGCCACAGAACAGCTCTTACTTATTAATTACTGATTTAATAAACTCAGTACATCAGGAAATCAGCACATAAGGCACTAAAGAGTTATAATTAATCTCCAGCAACTGGCATCAGAACCACTCACCAACGAGCACTGTAGTGCAGAGGAGTTCAATGCACTTGTTCAGCGATGGCAAAAGAGGAAAAGCCTCTGCGACCACCTCCGTGTGCATGTGCAAGTGTCCCTTTTAACCACAACCCGTCATAAACCAAATGTTAGGATATTAAGCTGGAACTCTTCGAAACTCCTAAATCAGGTCTGCAAAAACACTGCACTAAATTTGAAAGTCTTTTGGTTTTCTCTCTTTTATAGGCCTTTATAGTTAGACTTTTCACTACAGCCACAAAGACTTTATTTCCTCTTAGTCTATTAAATCAAAGCTGAGATGCTCAGGAGTGAAAAAAAGGAATTTAAAAATGTGGAATGTGAACAATGCAGCAAATAGAGCAGGGCTTGCAATAAAATGGGTAGGCACTGCCAACACTGTGATTGTCTTTGGAGCTATAAAGGCAGCGCTATGCAGTGAGGAGGGCACTCACTACGCATATGCAGTGAGCACTATGCAGTGAGGAGGCAAACTCAAAGAACATGGAAAAAATAGCCCAAAATTAAAAGAAGACTAATTTTAGGTCAAGAATTTAATCTAAAACTACAGAAAATAGTTCACAAGGAGCAATAACTAAAAGATATTAAGAGGAAACCCACAGAGGAATGTAGCCTACAGGAGGATTATAGGCTTTTGACTCTGGTTCTTACCAGGAGTAAGGATTAGCTTTGATTACACAACAGTTCTGTTACTATTAGTGACTTGCTCACTTGCCAGTTGCAATAAAAGCAATGTAAAATACATTTAGCTAATTCTGACACCAGAAATGCAGCCACAGGGCAGTTATTTAACCACAATTACAGGAAAAGAGTCCCATTCATTGTTATCTTCCAGAAGAAGATGCAGAGTTCAGTTTGCACTGTAATCAACATCCTTATGCACATACTGCCACCCTTTCTAAAATCTCCCCTATCTTTACAGCACAGAAATAAAACCAACTAACCTTCCAACCTCAACCCCGCTATCAAGGCTTCCAAAGCACATTTGGTTTTAAAGAAGTTGGACTGAACCAAGTTATCTTTCAGCAGAATGAACCAAAACCATTCGTATGCTCTTCTCATGTGGGATTGCCTCAAACTCCAGATTTCCAGCTCCCTACTGTCCTGGTGAGTGGCTAATTCAGCTCCAGTGCAGACACTCACACATACAATAGCAGAAAGTTAAACTACAGCCTGCATTTTGTCTGAGGGCTTGCTATATTCTTAGTCAGATGAAGCCACTATAGGTCATCATAAGATGACAAAGCTGAGAGAGCTGGGCTGGCTCAGCCTGGAGAAGAGAAAGCTCCTTAAGGGGAGACAGTAGAGCAGCCCCAGTGCCTAAAGGGGCTACAGAAAACCTGGAGAGGGGCTTTGGACAAGGGCCTGTAGGGACAGGACGGGGGAATGGCTTTAACCGCCAGAGGGGAGACTGAGATGAGCTCTTGGGCAGAAGTTCTTTCCTGTAAGGGTTCAGGCCTTTCCCACTGCAAACCAAGTGCTCTATGGACTGGATTGTGGACTCCTCTTCCTCCTATTGTGCACTGGACTAATGAATCTTGATCAGGAAAAATTAGCAGTGCTCATGCCCCATCCATCTATAACCCACCACTTGAGAGATGAGATTTTAATTACACTATTCAAAGGAAGCAATTGAACATCTATCTCTATGCAACACATTACATTTACTTCTAAGTGCTCTGATCACTTCCCTCCTTCTGCTGCCCCCCCATCCTTCCCCAGCTACAACTCTGAATCTTTCTAGGGATCAGGTTTGAGTGATGCTTGCAGCTCTTTGCCTGGCCTTGTGAAAGCTGATGTTCAGCTCAAGGAGGATTCTCAGGCAGTTAGCAAACACGGGTAAGGAACAGAAGGGTTTAAGGACTTGGGCATCTTCAGGTCTACACAGCCTGGAAGGTTATGTTTCTGGGAACTTCATTTTGGAGTTAGCCAGCCAATTTTACTTACTGTTTAGGTGTCTGTGCATAAAGCGTGCAGCCTGCTTGTGTTTCAGCCATAGTTGCCCATGCAAGAAACGGAACTTCACTTTTCCTTTCTCAGATGTGTGCGCTTTCAGCAGCATCAGCTTGTTGATCTGAGTGGCTGCACAATTACTTGAGCTCTGCTGTCAGTGTTAGACAGGCCAGGACCATGAGCCTGAGAACCAGGAGAAAGCCCAGACCCTCCTTTTGGCAGCAACATGGACTTAAACCATTCCAATTCAGTTGCAAAATTCATCCTTAACTACTTTACCAAACTGCACTGATCCCATCAAAGATAACCAGGAAGAAAAACACACACTCACAAGGCTCTCTTTGGAGCACTGGCTCTGCCTGTGTTATTCCATGTGAGTAGACCTCTGCTCCCAGGTCTCGGCACCATTCCATATAAACTCATGCATTCCCAAAGGAATCAAAGCAGAACTCTAAATCAGGAATATAGAGGTGAAAACAGTGCTGTGGGTTTTGCTTTTTACTAAATTGCCCTCACTGCAATGAGCATTTCAGCAGAGGTGAAAGTCCAGCTTAGGTTCTGACACGTTTGTTCACAGTGAGGGATGATGAGACCCGAAGCTGTATCCATTTCAAAGCAGCATCATGCTAACTTCACCTTCAATAACTGCAGAAGTCTGGTGCAGGTGACACATTAATCTACTCCTCATCTCCTAACTGATAAATACTTCCCTGTTTCAAACCCAAATTCTTTGAGGCCTCCAGAAGAACAAGATCCCGCTGACTAAAGACAGTGTTAACACTACCATTGACTGACTGGAGTTTAAGATGAAAGGTTCATAGAATCATAGAATCATAGCATAGTCAGGATTGGAAAGGACGCTAAGCTCATCCAGTTCCAACCCCCCTGCCATGGGCAGGGACACCTCACACTAAACCATATCACCCAAAGCTATGTCCAAGCTGGCCTTGAACACCGCCAACGATGGAGCAATCGCAGCTTCCCTGGGCAACCCATTCCAGTGCCTCACCACCCTCACAGGAAAGAACTTCTTCCTCATATCCAATCTAAAC
>JAOEHX010004920.1:0-26716 GCA_025448015.1 Bolborhynchus lineola | reverse complement strand
GGGCGTTTGAAAGTCACCGCTCGGGCGGAGGGAGCGCGGCCCGGGGGGCGCCTCGGCCCGGGGCGCGGTGCAGTCCCTCGGGGCAGCTGGCACCCGGGCGGGCGGTGACGCCTCGCATCGCCTCACCTCACCTCAGTCCCGCCTTCAGTGAGGCGGCGGAGCCACCCTCGCCCCCTCGGGAGTGCGGGCGGGCTGCGCGGTAGCGACCGGGAGGGGAACACCCAGGGCCGGGGCGGGAGTGCGAAGGAGGAAATGGGGGATAATGATGGAGTGTAGCGGTGTTTGTAATGCGAGGACCTTTTGAAATCCTTTAACGACTCCGAGGGTGAGGTGAACGAGTGAAGTTTTTTTTGCTGCTCAGTAAGAGCCCCTCTGGAATGAAAGTTGTGTTTTGTAAGTTTTATGCCGCTGAAAGTAGGTGAGCTCCTCAGGAACCGGGAGTATTTTATTGCCCTTGATTAAATGCCAGTTTAATCAGAGCTGTTTACACAACTGTAGAGTAATGAAACAGCAACATTTTTAGCATAGTAGATGGGTGAAAATGGGCCACTGTAAGGCTGAAAACATGACAGAGGGTGCACCGAAGTACTAATTAAGCTTAATTGAGAAAATAATAATGCCCTTTTCAGATGTACACTAGCACCTTTCATTTCTCAAATACATGAACACATGCAGGTCTAAGGAAAATCAGTATTATGTTAAGATGTCAAAGCCAGTTTTCTGTCTGTGCATAATCCTAAGGGTTTTCTTCCTTTTATACACTGCTAAATGTGTGGCTCCTAGAGTTCCAAAATGCGGTATGTCATCCACGTTGGCCAAGACTACTTCTTTTGTGGAAACTCCATCTTCACTCACTGGAACCGAGTTAATCCTTGAGAAGATAATCCTCCCCCACCCCAGAGGAAGTCCTGTTTAGGCCTTTTGACAAGTTAAGCCTGCATATAAAAGTACGTCTCGTAAGAAAAATGAATGCAAGCCAGGATAGTAACCACTGCCTCCCAGCGTATGTACTCATTTCCTGATACAGGAGCAGCAATGCTCTTATTTTTTTTTCAGCTAGGGTTCACCTTTTTCAAACAACCTTAGCACATAAATTAGGCTACCCAAAAGTTAAAATATGCAGGATTCTGTATGTACGTGAGCTACCAATGTTCTCTTAAAAGCTGCCAAGGCAGTAATTGATGTCATATAAGCGTGCAGTTAATCAGCTCGGCCTTCTCCAAACCTGGAAGGAGTATTATGGGAGAGCTCTACAGAACACTGCTTTAAACCCTGTGATAGAAGGACAGCGTCGTTCTTTGAACCATTTAATTACCGTTCTAGTTATTTTTGTGTTGGGAAAAGCTGAAACTGAAAAGCTTTGGGGGAAAAATATCCTGCTGACTGTTTTCTGCTGAGTCATTCTGCTGGGTTATCAGAAGCATGTCACAAACACTGTAATACAACTCGCGCCAGTCGCAATCAAATCTCCTTTTGTTTGTGAGCTCAGAATCTGAATTCCCCTTTTCAAGGTAGAAATAAAATACAGCAAAATGTGGGACACCTGGGATTTGTCTGTAATAACAACTAGCACCAATTTAAATCAATCTCCATTCAGTCTTTTGAATGTGTTCTCAGTATATTAGTAATGTATATCACTAATAGGAATCCACTTACCTACCTAATTTCACAGTTTCTTTAATTTTTTGTTGCTTTCTCTGAAAGCTCTGTAGAAAGGGCAGATGCTAGGAATATCAGTGTTTTAATGGCACAAGTCAGAGTATGCGAGCCACTGACAGATTACTCTGAATATCCACGTAGTTGCTGAGTGATATTTCAAATTGACAGTTCTGGTTTTGTGGTCAGATCTCTGGAATCCGGCCAGTGGGGTTTTGGTTTTTTTTTGGTTTTTTTTTTTTTTTTGTTTGCTTGTTGGTTTTTGTTGGGTTTTATTTTCCTGACAGCCAACCCTTTTCCAATCTGGGTTTGGCAAGCGCTTCAGAAACAGCTGGTACATGACCATATGCTGTGCTGGCGCTGCTGTGAGCTTATTTCCCACTTGTCCTCCTGGTCAATCAGAGCTGCTCCATGTGCTGAAGGACAGCTGGTCCCTTGGCATGCAAAGCAGCTAATGAACTTTTCCTCCAGAAGACCGTAGGGATAGATAGAGCATGCTGACTTTCTGAACTGGTATCAAAGATGGAGGTTCTCTAAGGGAACCCTGTTTGTTGCCTCTGTGCAACAACCTACACACAGCAAGAACGACTCAGTGGGCGTGCGTCAGAGGTGACAGCATTTGTTTGGAAAATCAAGGCAAAATGAGTGTTGAAAAGAATGCTAAACCACATCTGAGTGACTGATGCACTTGTGCTTCTAGCTGTTCAGCCTCAGCAAGTACCGCTGTTTTCCTTTTTCATTCTGACCCCTGCTGGAAAGGGTCCCCAATAGATTTCTAAAAATGTATCTATTTTACCATATTTCGCTGTGAAGGAGGAGTTGCACATCAGTTCAGTATTACATAGCCACAGCTTGTAAACATTTCACCGCCGGCCATCCATCTTACTTCCTTAAAACTGGTCAGTTTATAATATTCCCTAAAATTTCCTGCTAGATGGAATAAAAAAAAAAATCCCCAATTTTCCCTGAGCAGAGGTTCTGTATCAGTTAACTTTGAAAGTCATGATAAGCAATCATTCGACAGCCCTTTATTGTTCACACTTCATAAACTGTTCCTATGAAATGCTTCATGGAAACAATCTGCCCATTCAGCGTTTTAGAAATTGAGATAGAGCAACATTCAGGAGGGAATAGATGTAATCTAAGAGCAAAAGAGATCATCCAAGTGTGCAGGATCTAAATAAAGAATAACAGAATCAGAATGGGTTTTGTTTGGAAAATACGTTTAAGACCATCTAGTTCAAATATATACATAAATCTATAGATATTTTTAAAACCCGGAAAATGAATGGTCCTTAATGTAAGGTGAAACAAGGAACATTCAAAAGATACCTGATGTGTTTTATTGAGTATCTTGATGGACAGCTTCAGCCGTATGTAATTATCTCTTTGAAACGACTTTGCTTTATTGCATGAAAGCTTGCCTAACTTTTTTACTACTTTTCAGGGTCCATTTCCAGGTTTTGAGCAGAGTCATGCAAAATGTTCACACCCCTGAGAAGTAATAACTCAGTTCAAATGACACCTTCAAAAGGCATTCCTCGGCACTGGATCAGGTTTCAGATTCCTTTTTACTGATCCTTCTTTTCTAATAATATCCTGGCACAGTAAAAAAGCAAGCTGTAGACACCCACAGCATCAGAGGGCCATTTCATTGTCAGCATCAAGGACCTCATCTACTGCAGTGAATGGAAAGTAGCATTAAATTTTATCAGGATCTGCATTAGGCTGAAGTTTCAGCCTTTCTCCTGGCAGAATTCTCTCTAACTGGTTACAATATTTTTAATAGGAAGGCACTAGCATGGTGAGTTTGGAAGATCTAAATCACTTGAAAAAGCAATTACATAATTCAAAGTGAAATTATTTGCTGTTTAACATGACTCACTGTAACTTCAGAATGTATTTTTGCTTTCTTTGAATGCAAACAGCACATAGGAAACTGCCAAAGAAATTGCACATCGGGCGGTGCTGTTCTGTAACAAGGATGTCTGGGTTTGGTGTTGGTATTTGTTTGGGACTCCACATGAGTTTTAAAAGCTATTCTGCTTCAGTGGACTCTTACCCTTTTTCATCCTGCAGCACTAACAATTGGGAAACCCTAATAACAGCTTTAGAAACCTTTGGGAAGTCCAAAATAACACGTGAACAGAAGTCTGTCGCAACATGCTGCTCTGTGCATAAAACAGACCACCTGAATTCCACCAGAATACTTGGAGATGTGAAAGAACCATGGCCATTGCCTACACCACTTTGGACAAACAGCCAACAGTACAAAAGATAGAGAATATGAAGGCTTTATGCTACATAATGAATGTGAAAGCCCAAGTACCTAAATACAGCATTTGAAACAGTAAACCGAGGAACAGCTTTCACTAGCAGTGTAATGAAAAGACTACAGAAACTACATTGTTACAAAAATGAAATAGTTTCTCCAAGTGGTAAAATACAAAGCAAGTATTGCACATAATTGCATTTTAAGGCCAGTTTAGTCACTGTAAAATATACCAATGTCTCAAAATTTGATCTTTATTTGCTAATGCATATGTAGAAGAATTTGATGTCATAATGAGGTGCTAATTTAATTGCATTATATTTGTTGCTACATCAGCTATTGTCAAGCCATTAAGTTAATTACATGTTAAGTTTTAAACTAGATGAAACACATTATGACATCTGTTTTTTCCTATTTACTGCAGCATTCCAGAATTACCATGTTGGAAATGTCTGAGGTTTTGGCAGCTTGCTGTCTTACAAATAGTTCATGAATACAATTAACCATCCTTGAGTAGCCTGCAGCATCAGCAGCCAATCCGTGCCTTCCTCGTCAGGAATACAATTATTGTTCCACACTAATTCCACCAACCATTTTTGGGTTGGTTTATTTCAGATATTTGCCATATTCTCAGTCAGTGAAAATGCTGAAAACAGAGTTGATCGTGATAAACTAGCTGGCAATCTGACCACAGATTGTGGAATTATATATTAAAAGATTCATTCCATCTGTATTAATAATCCTTGTGAAACAAAAAATGGAAGAAACACATGAAAGTGTTTCAAGTTCTTAAAGTAGCAGTTGCACTGAAGGAATTATGCTTCTCATCCCATGCATCAGTATTTTCTTAACATGATATTGTGTTGCCGACCCTATTAAAAGAAAAGGTCCTTTGTGTATTAATGGCTTATTGTCCTGGCACTTTGACATTACGTTTTGACTGATCAAAAAAGCTTTCTTATCTGATCCCATGGTAAAAAAGCTGCAAAGCAAAAAGAGGGCATGTTTTCAGATGCCTAGGAAATGTTTTGAAAGCTGTGGGAGATAAGGGAATCTGTATGCATGACATATAGGCTGTAATAAACTTATGTTTATCCTGCTTTTGTGTGTGTACTGTCTGTTTTATCTGTGTGGGAGAAGAATTAAAAATGTCCATTGCTGCTTTCTATCATTGCTGTTTCTATTGAACTGATAAGCTGGGAAGTGCTGCCATTGAAAATAACTAATTCCATTGATATCAAAGAACCATTAGGAGTGGCTTATTAATACCAGCAGCCATTACAAAGCACTCATGTAGAACAGGGAAGAAAAGTGACATTTGACAAAAACAACATTTAAAAAGGGTATTGAATCCTGACCAGAAAAAACAAAATGCTATTTTGATCTTAGAAAAAAAAAATGGTTTGGAAATACATGCTGAGCTCTAGTGCCTGCATTCCAAACCTGTAACTGCGCTAAGGAGAGATTTCTAGCCAGGGTGACTGACTACAAGACTGTCCACCTCAAATAGAAAGCATTGAGCAGCATGAGAGAAGGAAAGGCTATTTTTCTGTCAAGAAGTAGGTTTCAGTACTTTGCAACTATGCTCATGTGCTCTCTAAGTATCTTTCATGATATTTTGGCTTGTAATTCTAACTGAAAGGTATTTAGACAGTCATTTGAAAACTTACTCACTGTAACTTGTTAACGGGGGAAAACCAATCTCTCTTTCCAAGGCAAATTTCCTATTTATATTTTAAAAGTGTTTATCTGAAGAAAGTTAGCTCTGTTATACTGCTTGTTTTATGGTTTCATTAGGATTTAGTGTCGAAATAGATGTTTTTTGACTATTTCAGTATCAAATGCCAAGAGACAAAAAAGCAGGCGGAGCTTTAACTGATTGAATGAAAATTGCTGTCTTGAAGTTAAAAAAACTGCCCACATTTCAAAGGTTGAAGAGGTCATGTAATAAAGCAATCATTAAAGGTTTAGACCCAGCCAGCTTTTCCAGGTGTGGGGTGAAGACAGGTCATTTCCCATAAGAAAGCAACATTTTTTTTCTCTAATGCTGATCATAGGCCCAGCTAGTGCTAAATCATGAACCTACAGTGATCAGACAACACAAGGAGGAGGCACTAAAGGCCGAGCTAATCAAGATACACAAGGAGGCATGTCGGAGGAGAATATTAGATACCAGTTTTGATTAGATACCAGGTTTGGGGCACAACTGGAAACCACACAATAGATTGCTTGCACTTGATGTCTTAAAGGGGAAAAAGAATGCAGTATCATTAAATAAGAAAACAGTTTATTTCTCAGAACAAGTATTTTCTTCCTAAATATCAATGTCAATATTCACAGTGGTGAATAAGAGTTGGCAGCTAAGGCCATTGCTTTCTGGCTTATTGAAGTTTTTTGATTTTGCAGGTTTTATTCCTGGGAGCATACTTTCACAGATACGTGTGCTTCTGTACATTGAGCAGTACTTCATTGCAAAATTTTTCAGGTAGGAAATGTTATCATTAAGAAGCAAGCTGAAAATTCCATGCTTCCGTACCTGGAATTGAAGCATTGCTGTGCCAAAAAATATTATGGCAACATTTCTTCCACAGTCAGTGAAAAACTATAAGCCCCTGTAAAAAGGAATTGAGGACACCTGCACAAGGCATTGGCTTCTCTGTCTTGACTGCCAGGGCTGCCAGGTCGTCCAGGATTCCTGTATGCTAAAATGGGGAGCTGTTTAGAGCTTATGAGTGGAAAACACTGTTGAAAATCATCTAAAGTCAGCATGTTTAGCTTTGCCAGAATTAACTCTGGACACCAAGATATTTTTGCAAGTAGGGGCCATGTGGAGCCCCCACTTCACATCCATATGGCTGCATTTTCTTCTTACTCCTCAAAAACAGTGTGACTGCATCCAGGTTTCCTGTTGGGGATGGTTCTTGGCATGTGCTGTCTCCAGATGATGCTAAGCAGTTGTTATTGGCCAGCTGCAGTAACAGTGAAGGACTGTGTAGTCCTGTGTTCATGTCCATACCCTGGTCTTGGTTTACATGCCACTGTAAGTGTAACTTCAGAGTTCAAAATGCTGTTTTGTGTCTTCAAGGCAGGCAGGTAACAGTGGAGGACATAGCTCTGGCTGCCTTTTCTTGGAAGACAGAAATGTTTTTTCTAGGATCTTTTAAGTCTTGAGTAAGCTGAACCCACTGATTCTGATTTTCCAAAGTAATGAGCAAATGGTAGAATGCCCTAGGATACAGGCAATTCCTCGTCTCTCTCTTTGCAATTAGATTATTGCTCAGAAAGGAAAGGCAGAACTGAGAAGAATATAAAAATGGATCCAAAGTCCCTATATCTTGTTGCTGAAGATACTCTTGAAATGAAAAGTCTAGAAGTCTTGGAATTCAAAATGTATTTCCATTTATATGTATGCAGTTTATCCAGCTCTGTAATGCAAAATGTAAACACTATATCTATCTCATTAGTGAGTTAATGAGAGTTGCGAGGAGAGAGGATATGGACCTCATCCTAAGCTATTCTCTACACTGCTGTTCTGAGCAGCCTTTTGGCAAAGCTCGCTTCACGGGCAAAATAAGAGTGCTAATGTCAGCTGGGAGTACTAAATGGATTTTGAGCTAAATTCAGTGCTATTCATGGATTCTAGGTGTGGGAATAGGCTCTCTGGAGATGAGTTTAGACATGTCTTTCTCAGTTACAGCTGTAAGAGTTCAGTTTGGGATAGTTTTAAGGGGGGCGCAGTCTTTGCAGAAAAATTTGCCATCTGATGTAAATTTTAAGCTCTTCCATGGATAATAGGTGACCTCAATAGCTCTCTAAAAATTTAGGCACCATGCAGACTGGAGCTGTTACAAAGCTGGTAGGAAGACCAATGAGCAGAGATAGGCTCTTGTAACTGAAATGTGTTATTTGCTCGCTATTCTTCAAGATAAAGCAAACAGCTTTCCTGCTTACAGTCACTCATCTTTTAAATGAGGGGGTAAACTCCTGTAGTTTGGATACAGTTCCGTAAGAAACTTGATACACTTTATGTGTGCCTGTGCAGTATTTCTTCTGTGAACAAGGTTAACCATATGTATGATACCAGCCTTCATGTTCCTTGTTTCATAGATTTACCACCGTCTGTAATGTATTGTGCAGTGAAAGTGAGGTATTCAGCTGCAGTTTCTTTTCAGCAAACTCATTAAGTGACTTTTCTAGACAGTCAGTGCTTGTCATTATTTGTGACAAGGGAGTTTTGAAAGCTGTTACACAAGCTAGTGGTAGAAAGAAGTACTTCCAATGTACATTTAAAGTACTGCCCCATTTGTTTTACAAAGAAAACCTCAGCTGCCAGGTAATAACAGCCTGGTTTCACTGCTGATTGTGGTCTCATGCAAGGTCAATGATAATTGCTTACATTTTTTTGTGATTGGTCACAAATTCTGAGTATATGATTGATTGCATCAACTCTTCTGCTTTCTATAGTTCCATGAGATGATAACAAGCTTCCATGATGTATTAATTTATTTATATTTTTACCCGTAGATGCAGAGAACATTAAAACTGCATACCTTTTTCCGGCTCACCATCCCATTGCAGGGGCTCACCTGAGGCATGTCTCATCTGGAGCAGCCAGGTTTTAAGTTTATGCAGCATACTTCTTTGCTTGTGCTGTTGATTTTCAGGGGATTTTCTTTTAATTCTGTAATGATTAGGTTCTCCAGTGCACTTGTCTTATTTTTCATGGTGGTAGGTTTTGTAATGTCAGCTGATATTATGTTCCTTTGGCACACCTATCATTTGCATGCACATAAGGCACTGAAGGTGCTCATTATTTTCAGCTAACAAGCAATCTCGTTCCCACTTAATTTGAAATACATTGTTCTCTGTATCCTAATTTTGGCTTTTACAGTTACTTGCCTCATTTCATTTATATTACACTGCACCATGTTTTAATACATCATATTTAAAGCCCGCAAGATAAAACATCACAATAAATAGATACATAGATATAATTGCAATGGAAACGTTATGGCAGCTAGGGAGGTTGACGTGATTTGTCACCTGTCAAGAGTACAATCATCGTAGGCATAGTGGACGATATAGTACTGCTCCACTGAGTAGAAGCTCAACTTTTCCACTGGTCTCACGAGGGGCTCAGCCTTCCCAGGGCTGGCTAGAGGTTGTGCCAACACATTTCTGCACTCACACAGAATAGCAGCAAGAGCTCTCTACAGACTCTTGTGATAGTATTACTGAAGCATAAACCCATTTCCAGAAGTCGCTGAGGAGGCTTTTCAGAGGTTCATGGATCTGCATTCTCCACTTTTTTTAACCCTGGAGCTGCTGTTGGGCAAATATGCCAGTCTCTGCTTGCAAGTGATAGAAAACCACGGATGTACCTCTGGAATTAGTCATTTCTTTTCATCTCCACTTCAAGGTTGTTCTAGATGGTAGTGGTGGTACAAGAGGAATTGTCTTGTGTGCTGTGTTTAGCTTGCACAACACCCACGGTAGTGTATCATATTTGCAGACAAGACCATTTACTGTTTGCAGTGCCTAAATGTCTCAGTAAGAGATTAATTAATGCCAGTGAAAAAAAATAAGCTTTCTAATTTAAATAATCTGTTTGGGAAAGTTTTACCACATCGAACCATGTATGCTGCTTTTGTCTTGCATAAGGGTTGTTTCTTTCAATTTCAATCCCTTTTCCATATGACATCAAATAATCAAAAGAAGCTATTTGTCACTCCAATGTAAGGTAGTTCACAAGAAGTGACAGCAGGTATTTCTATTTATATTATATTGGAAAACCTGCTTCTGAAGACAAAACATTAATTAAGCAATTGAGTACACTTAGTTTTCCAGAAAGGAGCATACCCTGTAAGCCACAGTGCCTGAAAAGGCTTTGGGGAAGGACTGTATGATCTCTGCCACACTTTGACAGGGTATAGCACATATAAAATGTTCTAATAGTTTTCCACCTCCAGCATGCTGACAGTTCAGTCGTGGACTTCCAGAAAGCACAGAATAACAATGATGCAGCTGATTTTTCAGGTTAGCAAAATGTCAGAGAAGGTGCTATAGAGAGATGAATCTATATTTACCTGGTTAATATCCACAAATCCCTTACTCCCCTGAGAAAAAGAAAATACTGGTGTTGCAAAGTTTGTTGCACAGCTTCATAAAAGCAGAGACCCATAAATATACATGAATATGCTAATATTTATTCATGTCCATAAATTATACAGTTTGTTTCAGATAGGAGCACTGAATGGTATGTCTCTGCATTTCTCAGTATAAGCATACATCATTTCCATGCGTGTTTCAAGAGACTGACTGAATTCTTGAAGGTGAATGATAAGGGAGTGTGGGTTGTGGAGGACTGAGATAATGCCAAGAGTCACCTGCAGGGTATATAAAGGGTGGAGCTACCAAACTTACTACAGCAGACCTCACAAAAGTTGAGTGTTTAAGTTGTCCCAGTATTATTTTCATTTTTCATTGTCTCATGATCTCCTAGATCTCTTCTGGTGGATTGCCTGGAGACTGTCCCAGTCACAAGGAAATACCAGTTTATTATGATAAATATTCTTTCAAGAATGCATGTTATTAAGCTGCTCTTTTAAACACTAAAGGGTAGGCTAAGCCTTAAATGTGTGCTGAGATCCTGATTTCACTGGTATTTAATCACAGGCTAAAGTGGTTTCCTAAGTTAAGGGCCAGAAGGATATACAATTTACAACTAATTAAACAGGGAGAACACAACCTGTTAAGATCCTAGGCTGCTCTCATCATCTATATTGACATGTTTACAATGTAATTTTTATACAAATCTGAGCAAAATTATAGCTTTTTAGAAAGTGTTCATAATTTGCAGTGTTTTCAGGTGATTGCATGGGACAGGATGAAGGGACACAGGCAGGACATTCGTAAGAGAAGGGAGTACATCGGAGCCTGCCTCTGAATCTCCTTGAACTGAGAAGTCATTGAATTTGGAGAATTAATTCAAACCCATCTCTAGCAAACATGATTTGGAATGGCCAGGAGATGCTGGGATGATATCTAAAAGACAATTAATAAAACAAAAGATATTAATATATTTCATGGCATGCATCCTGCCAGATGGTTCAGTAAAATTTGTATTGGTAAAGCCAGTGGGGCCTGATCACTGGTGTGCAGGACAGTGCCTTTAAATATTGGAAACAATTACCAGGAATTGCAGAATGAACCATTTTCATACCTAGGAAGTTTTATCTTACAAAAAATAATTTAGTATTATAATTCAAAGATTCAGTGCCGTATAAAGAGAATTTCTTATGTATACTAAGAATACAGGAAATGCAAAAAGAGGAAAGTAGTCCCTTATGAAATAGATCAAATGATTTGACACATGATATTATTGAAATGTATGCTTTAAATTATTTTTGTCCTATATCAACAAAAATATCATAGTATAAACATTTCAAATTAAAATGTGTAATTAATATGCATAATTTTAGCTAGCATATACAAAATAGAGACAACTGTAAAGCAGAAATAGACCATTTCAATTAAGCAAGAGTAGCTGTTCTCCAAAACCTTCTATACAACAGCTGAGACTAGCTTCTGTTTCCTTTATTCCAGTTTAACTCTACTTATATTTGATTCTTTACAGAACTGTAAGCAGTAAAACTGACACCAAATATGATCTTACAGTGACAGAAGACACTGCCTGGAACTTACATATGGGAATACCTGGCATTGTCCAAGGGCAGATCTTGCCTGACCAACCTAGTAGCCTTCTATGATGGAATGACTTATCAGTCAACAAGGGAAGAGCTATGGATGTCATCTGTCTGGACTTCTGTAAAGCCTTTGACTGGTCTCCCAAAACATGCTTCTCTCTAAATTGGAGAGGTATGGATTTTGTGGATGAACTGTTCGGTGTGTTAGGTTTGTCGCATCCAGACAGTAGTAGTCAGTAGTCAATGTCTGGATGGAGACTTGTGACAAGTGATGTCCCTCAGGGGTCCATACTGGGACCAGCACTTTTTAATATCTTCATCACTGGCATAGATCATGGGACTAAGTGCAAACTCAGCAAGTTTGCAGATGACACCAAGCTGATGTTGTACGGTTGAAGGACCTGGACAAGCTTGAGAAGTGGGCCCCTGTGAAACTCATGAGGTTCAACTATGCCAAGTGCTGGTTCTACCTGGATTGGAGCAATCCCCAGTATCAATATAGGCTGGAGGATGAAGGAATTGAGAGCAGCCCTGTGGAGAATGACTGGTGAATGAAAAACTGGAGATGAGCCAGCAAAGTGCACTCATAGCCCAGAAAGCAAATTGCATTCTGGGCTTCATCCAAAGTAATGTGGCCAGCAGTGGTTTGAGGGAGGTGATTTGGCCCCTCAGTTCTGCTCTGGTGAGACCCCACCTGCAGTACTGGGTCCAGCTCTGGAGCCCTCAGTAGAAGAAAGACATGGACTTGTTGGTTTAAACTAAAGTTGGGCTCATTCAGGCTAGATATAAGGAAGAAATTTTTATGAAACAGTGGAACAGGTTGCCCGGAAAGGTAGTAGATGAACCATCCCTGGATGCATTCAAAATCACCTTGGACAGGGCTGTTGAGCAACCTGGTCTAATCCCTGCTCATTTCGAGGGGGTTGGACTAGCTGACCTTTAATGGTCCCTTCAAAACCAAAATGTTCAATGGTTCTATGATATAATTTGTGATCCTGAAAATATTTTGACATATGAATAGTTTCATTTCCATATTCGATACTTTACATAAAGGATGTGCCACATGCCAAGTAATTACATAAATAAAAACTTTATTTTCTTTTTTTTTTCTTCAGTTTAATTGTAGTAAGCTTGCTAGTAAGATAACAGCCAGGAACAATGGGCTCCAAACCCTGGCTCTCTTTGTTAGATCCCATGTCTGTGTATTATTTTCTCTATTCAGAACTTTCAGTGTATCCTCAGCAGCCACCCACTGCATGATGCATTCAGTTCACTACTTTACGTTCTATATCTGATTGTAGTGTCAGAAACAAGGTTACTCGGTGATTCAGCCTAATGGAATTACTGGTAGCAATTGGTAATAGAATTACTTGTTGCAATTTCCCTATAAATGCGTAATAAGGGGTTCTTCAAAGAGAGGTGGCATTGCTGAGACCAGTGGTGTCCATTTGGATACTTGAAGTTATTACTTCATTGGAACAAAATGTCTTTTATTAAAGCATTCTGTATGAAAATTTGTGTGTTCTCTAAGATGAAACTGAAAAATTACATTCAATACTTTGAAGCTTCGAACTTCATTTGAAATCTGAGCTCGGATTTAGATCCAAAACTGGTAAATTATCCAATAGGCAATCAAAGCTGAAATTTCTGTCTTTGACAGCGGCTACTGCACAAGTAAAGAAGGTATAGAAACTAATAACAATTCCTCCCAAGCAGTATAGAGAGCTTGTTTGTTATCGTTATTTCTCAAAGAGCTTTGCAAATCAACCTTCTATCATTCTGTAAAGGCAGAAACTGAGACACAGAGAGAGAAGCTGATTCACTGAAGGTTTCATAGCAGGTTAGAGGCAGGATCCCAAGCAGAAGCCTGGTTTCTGCTGCCTTGTCCTGCTGCCTGTGCACCAGCACCATGATGCTCACCAGCAATCACTGGAAAACAAAAATCTTCAGAGGGTATTAACCAGCTTCCACCATAACACAGGCGTTTCTTATTCATATATATGCATTACTTTCTCTGACTGGAAGAACAAGGAAAAAACCCTTCAATTTTCAAGATCAGAAACTGGAACATTACAGTGAAATTAATGCTGGCAGAAACATTTATCCCTCTGTGACCTTTTAGTGTTTTCTTAAATGAGCAGCTTCTCTCCCTCCAGCTGTAGTGATTCCTTCTTAGTTCCTATTCAAAGAATCAGTTCAGGCTGATTCAAGTACTTCTACAGGCAGCCACCAAATGAATACATTGCATTTCACTGAGTTGCAAATGCTGGTTAGGTCACAAGATGCTCAGACATTAAAGGCTCTATCCTAAGCACTGGGCATTTTCACTCTGTGAAGTGTATTTTCTTCCTTCTTGTATGCAAGAGCGGTAAGATTAATTGATTCATGTTTAATTGTGAAATTGAAACCTGGTCTTTTCCTACATCACATACCAATTTAACTATGTTATCTGGGTTGTGTTAAATTTTACAACCCATTTAACTGTACTATTTGAAATTATGCATGCTTGTACTGGTACAAAGGTGTTTTACACTGCTGCTGGCTTTCCTTCTGCTAAGGAAAATTAAGCTATTCTGATGCAGCTGCTCCTAACCTAGAGATGTACAGCTTTAACTGTACTAATATAGTTAGGTCAGCACAACTTTCTATTGTAAACAAGGCCCTCTATTGCATGGCTGAGGCTGGATTACTCAGCTTTCCAGAAGGTCTGCCTACAGAATAGGCATAACCAGTGTAACTAGTTGTGTTTTAATAAATACTAATAATATGTGTCTAATTACGACAGTTCATCCCAGCATTTCCTGCGTGCCTCTCATGGAATGACTAAGCGCTTCTTGTCTCACCACTGAGCCAATTACTGACTACAGGCTGTTATTAGGGGCAGGCCTCTATAATTTTCACAATTACAATATATGTCGTTTCATAGTTGTGGACTGCCGACAAGTAAGCACTGTCCATCTAGGAGAAAAATACTGCCTGCAATCTCTTCCAAGGGCTGAGAGAGGCAAATATTTACTCACAGGCACAGCTTTTCTGATTGTCAATAGTCCCACTCATTTCAAAGGGATTAAGCCTGGTAGGAAATATTTTCAGAATCAATGCCTTAATCAGCATGCTTAAATGCTAAAGTTTGCTCCCTCCAAACATGTTTGCAGGGTGCTAAAGTAGTCTCATGATTGTACCCATGTGGGCTTGCTCCTCTTTTGAATTTGCATTTCAGTTTTAAAAAGCAAAACTCACAGTTGCATTTACTCCAAGGTATGTTTTATGATGGATGTAATGGTCAGAATGTCACACAGGTAACTACTTCAGTAGAAATGTGCAAATGATCAGACAGTAATGTGCAAATGATCAAGTGATAAAGTTCCAAAATCTTGTTAAAAAGTGGGATTTTGAAGCCATGGGTTAAGTTTATTGCTAGAATGAACAGACACCATTCACTGATGTCAAAAGCTAAGGTAAAATAGAAAAAATCAAGTAGAATATGGGGCTTTTATAGAAAGAAAATGGACATTAATATCTTTATTGCTTTCTTTTCCCTCTTAACATGCAGACAGCCACTACTCACTGATTTTGCCCTGTGGTCTTGCTGTTGTCTTTTCCAGTCTACACCCTTTACGTACTTCTGTGCACCACTAGATCCAATAAATCGGTTTTGCCAGGTACTATCAAATCTGCGGGGTTTTTTGAGAGGTTTTCTCTGAAAAAAACCCAGAACAATTCCAGAACTTTGTCTCTTCTTGTTTCCCTCAAATACTTAATCCTTTATAGATTATTACGGAGTTCAGCCATCAAGGTGCTCACTTTCTCTCTTGTAAGAGGAAATACCCTTGAAGACGACTTGAGCCCTTTCCAAATTGCTCATGGCAGATAAATAGCAGCTCTGTGCTTTCCACAGTGATCTGCTGCAAATTTTGCACCTACTTCTTATCTTTGCTCATCCACAAAGCCCGCTGTCAGTGTGCACTTGCAAATTCAGTCTGGCACCCTGTAGCTGGCTCTGTAAATTAGAAGTTCAGATGCAGGTGACAGCTGTGACTATGCTTGAGCTCCACCTCTTTACAAGCATGAGTGATGCCCCTGCACTCCAAAAAGGCCTTGAGAACTCCACACTGAAGATGTATTTAGTGTCCAGCACCTTAATTATGGACACAGTTGTACATTTTGGCAGTGTCATTAAAAACAGAGTCACTTTGTAGGAAACATTATCTAGACAATGGTGCAAAGAAGGTAAAGTTATCCTATAGCAGTTGTATATTGCATGAACTTAATAATGTCTTTGTCCTACAAACTGTTATAATTAAAATCTAATCCATAGTACAATCAGTATATGTTGCCATTGCTTTCACTGATGTATGCACATAAATAAGAGTATAGGGTGAAGCTGTAAGTATATGTGATGAGGTTAATGAAGACTTTGGTAATACTTCCCTTGGCATTTTCATAGTTGAGGTACATTTAGGTACTGATAAACATCATTTAATGTTAATAGAATTAATAATTAAAAGGTGGGAACAGCTTGCTAGCAGCAGTTCAGTAGAAAAGTATGTGAACATTATAGAACAAAAAATAAGACATAGGCATCAACAATGTCATACTGGTGCACAGAAGGAAGCATCCTATGGGAATGTTCCATTCTAAGAGAATGTTCCATCCTACAAAACCGTTGGAGCTAGTCCAGAAGAGGGCCATGAGGATGATCAGGGGGCTGGAACACCTCTCATATGAAGATAGGATGAGAAAGTTGGGGCTGTTCAGTCTGGAGAAGAGAAGGCTGCGTGAAGACCTCATAGCAGCCTTCCAGTATCTGAAGGGGGCCTACAGGGATGCTGGAGAGGAACTCTTTGTCAGTGACTGTAGCGATAGGACAGAGGGTAATGGGTTCAAACTGAAACAGGGGAGATTTAGGCTGGATATAAGAAAGAAGTTTTTCACTGTGAGGGTGGTGAGGCACTGGAACAGGCTGCCCAGAGTTGCTGTGAATGCTCCATCCCTGGCCATGTTCAAGGGCAGGGTAAGCAGAGCTTTGAGCAACCTGGTCTAATGGAAGGTGTCCCTGCCCATGGCAGGGGTGTTGGAACTGGATCATCTTAACATCCTTCCTAACCTTAACCATTCTATGATTCTGTGAGGATGTCCTAGGAGGAGTGTTGCATGCAGATAAACCCAAGCAATCCTTCCACACTGCTTAGTGTTCTAAAGGTCTGAACTTAAAAATTACCCATGTTCTTTTCTGCAGATCAATGAGAGCAGCAGTTTGAGGAGGAGCAATAAGATTGATCGGTTCCCTTCCCTCACAGTTCAGGACTGGAATCACTGACTGAGATGCTGCAGAGAAACTCCCTGTGCATATTTCTGAATCTGCATCATGTGCATAAGTGTTGCATGTTCATAAACTAAGCAGGAAATAGTAAATTATTGACCTGTGTGTAAGCCTTTATACTTGGTGAAAAATGTAATAGTCTCCCAGATAACAAAACAACATATGACTTGCATAAACAAGCTAAAAACTTGAGGGTCTGCGTAACGAGAGCAACTTAAAAAGAGCTTATTTGGGGCAATATTGAAATAGTAAGGCCCAGGATTGTCAGAAGCAGCAGCACACAATAGAAGATTAGATTAGGAGCCAAAAGACTGAGTTCAAAACCCTCTGTTCTTGATCTGCTCAGCAGTTGTGCGAAGGTCAGTGTATCTCTGCTTCCATTCCCACTGTAGTTCTTGGTTGCTCCTTTATGTGTCTTGACCTTTATGCTACCTTTGACTTTTGCCTCTTTGGAGCCAGAGATCTTTCCCAGTGTTTCCACAAAGTTTGGTACAATGTGTGTCTGGATCTTTGTGCGAGACTTTAGACGCTACCACACCAGTAATTTAACAGAGAGGCAATTAATTTCTTTCTTAGGCAGAGAAATGATCCCAAATGTACGTTAACATCTGAAACTTGAATTCTAACAAATGGCTCTTTGGTCCTGTGGCATCTACTTCAGCATGCCATTGACTTCACAGTAAGTATGCTGCAGACTGAAGCTATACATATGCTGCAGACAACTTTCCTTTGGCTGCAGACTACAGAAAGCTAGACTGGCGTTAACAGCTGCCTGAAGCACAGGTTACAGTAAAGTATATCATGTTCATATCATCGTTACATACCTTGGATTCCACTGTAAGCCTGAAGTCTGGGGGTGAGGAGAGCTCTTCAGAACATAAATTCATTGACTTGCCATGACGAACTATGCAGCTCCATCCTTCAGCTAAAAGAAAAAACCTGCTTTTACTCCACAGAGATATTCTTGAGACTGCTCAAGAGCAAATCAAGAGAGGATTTTCTCCCTTGTTACAAAAAACTTGGAGACATTTCTGTCTCTCACAGTTATTACTGATAGTCTTAGTGCATGTATATATCCGAGGCAAGGTTAAGTCAGAGGGAGTAGGAGAGAGAGTGTAGGAACAAGTGCAAGATAATTATCAGAAACTTAAGGAAAAGAGAATTGTGGCTTTTATGATGCTTGAAGACTGCAGAGGGGACAGAGAAGCAAGGATGAGGAGAAAAAGGCTGCTTTTGCAAGGAGAGGACTTCCCAGCAAAACAAATGTTTTACTTTCTTTAATTCTGAACCCTTCATGAGGTCAAAATAGATTCTTTTTTTTTTTTTTTTTTTTATCAGAGTTCAGTATGTAGTTTGGAGATAAGGATTTTTTAAATAATACATATTTCAAGCTAGTGGCATCCACAACTACCAGGAGTAAATTCAGCATAAACAGAAGTGCTTCACTGCATTCCCTAACAAAAGGGCATGACATGATGTCTCTGATTGGAAATAAGGTCTCTTTTTTCTCATTTGCTGTCAAAGTGCAACAAATTTATGTGCATCCACTTATCCCAAATTTTCTGATAGTTTTGTCGCTTGCAGCCAGACTTCCGTGTCACGGAACACAGTGTTGTCAGCTCATCCGAACAAGCACTGAGCTGCATCATGTACTGTGCAAAAATTGAGATTAAATAAACAAATTCTGAACATAGGGCATTAGAATGTTTGTTTGGACTTGGAAATAATCACTGGTTTTGAATCTTTCTACAGAAATCGCCCTGCAAAGCTGTTTCTGACCCTTGATTCAGCATGCTGCTTCGGCATCGCTCCCAATCCCTCTTAATCCTGGGCATAAAAGCCACCCGAGGCTGTTGCATGCTCTGCAGAGCAACACTGGGTCAAAGGGACAGCCTTTTTCACCTTTCTTTATTGCCTTCCATCAGACAAATAACTTATAGATGCTAAAAACATTCAGAGTTAATAGAAGAGACCCTACTGCCACGTACAAAGTGTTTTGCAGCAAAAGGCATGCGGCTGTGCAGGTTTCACCTGTGCATTAGCTCGTCACTGTGCGGTTCCAGCAGTGTTCAGGACATGAGTCCCCTCCAGCAGGGCTTGCAAGAGCTAATCCACAGAATGTTTCTGCTAATTGCTCAATGTACCTGCATGTGTGGAAATTAGAAAGCTCAACTTCTTTCTCTTCATTGCTAAGTTCAGCTTTGTGTATCTCAGCTTAAAGTAGCAGAAAGGACCATCCACCTGGACAATGTAGTTGTTGGACAATGTAGAGCTGAATAGGCAATGTGAAACCCGGTATTTATTTAGTGTATTTCTCTGATAGAGTATATTTGGTGTATTTCCTTAATTCTCATACTGTGTTTCTCCCATATACCTATACATTTGTTCATGTTTCAATAATGCTTTAATATGAGCATCTCGAGGATGTTTTTTTAGAAATGCAGGATCATTCATATTTACAGATTTGAGCATCTGAAAATAAGAAATACTAACAGAATTTATTTCTCCAAATGCACGTCATTTACAGAAAGATCCTCTGTAAATGTTATCACTTTGTGCTACTGTAACTATTGCTACCAAATGCAGTATGTGCATTGCAGTAGGTCCTGAAGGCACTAGACATAAATCAGCTCTGTGCTGTAAGCATTTCAGTGGCTCTGGAAAAATGTGTTCTGCTGGGGGACGGGGGAGGACACTAGAGATAGTTCCTTGCTCTTTCTGCTTGATTAGACATCCAGGCCCCTACTAGTACAGCTGGCCTTGTCATATGCAACATGCCAAAGCCAAGCATGCCTGAGCACGGAGAGCTGTTCTTGACTCATGAAGTATAGCCCTAGTCCTGCAAGGGATCTGTGAGCACAAGCTTGCTGATCTCTATGAGGGTCTATGAGTAACATCTAAGTCATTTAGTAGTGGACATGGAGCTGGGTTAGACTTTTAGGTGGCCATGTGCAATTCTTTTTAATCTGTTGACAGATCTCTAAAATTTGAGGAGAAAAAAGGGTTTTAAAATAGAAACCCCTTTACAAACAAAAAAGGCGGCATCAACACAGTATGGAATAGAGCTTTGAAAGTGAATGTGCCATATTGCTGTCCAGAGCCCTGCCTGGGGCTTAGGATGAAAGATCATCCCAAGCAGAGATGAAACACAGTGAAGCCCCATGCACTTTCATAGTGAATTGTCACTATGCTGGCAGTGTTACAATTGCAGACAAAAAAAGCCACCCTGTACAGTGGGTGTAAGGTGGGTGAAGCAACACAGTTATTGATGTAATCTTGGAAGTGCCAGCAGTGCCCCACGTTTTCCTTTTGGTTTCTCTGTGCAGATCTGAGAGATCCGGACATTTCATTCTGAAGCTGTTCTAATTCACATACTTCCCTGAACTGGAGATTTGCACAAATGGAAACGAGCATCTCTGCTTCACTGACCACACTGTGGGAAAAAAACCTCCAAAGAGCTCACTTCCTTTTTTCCCCTCAGTTCCCTCTGTTTCCACCAGATTCTGTAAAAGCAAAATCCCAAATTCTATACCCCCTTGAAAATATCCCTCCTCCCAACCTTAACTTTCTACTCATGGCCACTGTTTCTTGTTTAAATATCCTATGAGGATCTAAATATCCCAAAAGTTGGAGCTGAGAAAGTCAGACTCCAGGACAGCAACAGTTTTTGCAGCTGTTTTCACAGCGTGAGCCTGTGTCCTTCCCATGTTTACAAAAACACACTTTATCCTGGTTTATTATGACTTAACTCCTGCAGATTGTCTGCTTCAGAGAGCCCCGTGACCTGGCAGGCATCCCCAGTGGTGATAACCCCATCCCTGCCCAGGGCCCCGGCTAATCGCACCTCCCCACCCTGCCTGTCTTCCCGAGCCTCCTCCAACACCCGCTCGTGACATCTGTATTTGCTATTGAATAGAGCTATTCTTAACAGCAGCTCGTTTTCAATATCTCCTTGCAGTTTTGCTGGAGCATGAAAGTTGTTGCAGCTTTTTGTGGTTCTGAGCATTAACTTCAAACTGTTTCTGTAAATACACAGACTGAAAATTCTCAGTTGCAAACTGATGTCTGTGCAAAGCTGGGACCGGGTTTGGAAAAATGTGTGGAAAAAAAGAGGGTGAGAATTTTCAAGATTCATTTCCTGCTGCTCAGGGTAAATCATCTACACATAAAAATTGCAGAAACTTAGAAAATGGCACATTAACATACATATAAAGTGCACAACAGTGATACGTACTAGGTCCCTACCCATTTAATTACAGGCTCAATTTTCTGAGAGTTGAAAGAGGCAGCTTTTGGTTCTCTCTGTCCCTCAAAGATACTGAATAAAACCTTTTATTCTGGCCTTGCTGCACTGTTCCTACTAATCAGGAAAATTCCATTTTTTTTTTCATCATGCCTTTAGTAATACAATTACTTCTGGGTGAATTATGGGAATAACAAGATTTCAACCTTGATGACTAGCTAACACTAAAATATGGCTATGGCTCAGTAATTCAGATTACTGCAGGTGTAATCATAGAATCATGGAATAGTTAGGGTTGGAAAGCACCTTAAGACCATCCAGTTCCACCCCCCTGCCATGGGCAGGGGCACCTCACGCTAATGAGCAATTTTATCCTGACTTTTTCAGATTTTAACTCTTTTTGGTCTAAGATTGTACCTTTGCAGTAAAGGCCTACCTTTTTTTTTCCTACCACTGCCTTGAGCCTTGTGACAATAGGCCCAGTGCAAGGGAATTTGCTTTGAAAGTAAATCTGAAGACAGATTTACTCTCTCAGACAGTCACCTCATTTAAACTCTTCTTGAAGGCTTTATGTACATCTTTAAGTGTTTGTTTCCTTCCTCAAGAGCAGATGAGGGAGGCAGACAGGATTTTATTTTTCAAATGAGTGTGAGCAGTTCTCAGCGCTTGTCACTGAACTTTGATTTTCTGGTGAATTTTCAGTCTTTTATGTGCCTATCAAGCTGTCCCCTCCTCAAGTGAACTACTAGTATGGTGACCACTAGTATTTTCATTTGATTCTTGTGATTTATGCTTCAATTTGATTTACTTTTGTGATAGCTGTATCAAACAATGCGTCAGTCCAGGTTCTACATGAAGCAGTGATCAGGCATTCTCAGGTTGACATTAAGTGACTGTGTGGGCTGCATTCCTGAACCACCTGAGAAGTGTTCTTGTGCCTAGATACTTTAAATGTATTTATGTGTATCTCTGCTGAGTGTGACAGGGTTATATGAACTAAATGACTAAGTGGCATTTCTGAAGTGGCCTAAATGCTGCCAACTCTCAAGGTGTAGTGTGACAACATGCAAAAATACCCAAATTAGAGGCAAACAGGATAACTAGACAACAAACCAGCTCTGGAACAGAGTTAGGCCACCAGCCTACCCTAGTTAATTGTCCTGACTGAGAGTGAATGTGCTGATTAATCTGGGTGCAACATCATCCTCATACTGACTCCAAGACCAAAGCTACTATTTTGACTGGCAGATCACTGTAGTACATAGACATAGTAATTTGTGCAGAGGCTCCTGATGTGAAATGGCACGGCTGGAGGGAACAGTGCTGCAGTCCCAGTCAGCTTTGGGTAGCATTGAGGCTCCTCAATGTCCACATTGCCTCAGACAGCAGAGGCACACCTTGATGGCGAGCCACAGCAGCCCCAGCGGGGGCCAAGATCTACTGCTGTCAGATCCTGAGCTGATAAACTCCAGCAAGCTGCTTGGCTTGGCTCCAGCCCTGACTGCAGGAGATCCAGGAGCAGGAGAGATGTGGGGCAAGGTGGTGGTGGCAGACATCAGGGAGAGGAGGCAGGGAGGTGCAGGGGAGGGAGTGGAGACAGAGATGTGATAGCGATGGAGCCTGAGTTTAAAAAGTAAAATGTTGGAGGTTTCTCAGAGCAATGAACGCCCATCAGTTAATATCCAGGAGAATGTGGTGGACTCATTGCATGGCCTAGTGGGCTTCATCTTCTCTGTTCACCGAAAACCTCATCAAAACCAAGATTAGGTTCTTTTGAAAATCTATCCGTGCTGCGTTAGGATGGGGTTTTCTGCTCAGCACAGAAATATGCTTTGATAATTCATCTAATCAGAGCAGGAAAGGCAGAAGGCAGTGAAAGCTGGGAGTTAAAAGGAAAGGCAGATCTGCTCAGGGGTAGGGTTTATCTGACAGTCCATCAATCCATCTTTAATCTGTGTGGAAATGCTATAATATTAAGGCTATCCTGGTGGGGTATCCAAAGAAAGTGTTACAGAGCTGGGGAATGGTTGTCACCTTGCCTTGCAGCTCTGCCTCTCCTTTGCATGCTTTAAAACATAAATTAATCCCTCTAAACCACATCCTAACACATCAGTACACAGTACGGAGACCTTTTCAACAGTATTTTATCCTGCTGTGGAAGCACATAGTAAGCATCTAACTACTATTAAAACATAATATTTTGGGGCTTGTCAGACTAAGGCAACTTTGTACTTCTTGTTAGAGAATGATAGAATCATAGAATAGTTTTGAACTTCTTAGTATCCTTTTATTCATGGTATTGAGATAGAATTTGAATTATTTTTTTATATATATTAACTAAGTTCTTCATTCCTCTGATGTACATCTCTGCTTGAATTTCACTGTGATGGGTTTTGGATCTCTTGTAGGCTGTCCTTTAAATCTGGATTGCAACCATGACCAGGCTGATCTTCTGATGGCTGAATTCCACTGTTGCCCCGTTGTGCCACAGAGCCTTTACCATTATATGGGTTTGCTGACGTTCCTGAAAAGCTTTGTGGTTCCTCTAAAATCATGCTGTACTATTCAAATTCAATGAATGTGCCACTGCTAGAGGTGCAACCTTGAGACACTGAGCTGTATAGTGGTGTAAATGAGACGTTTGTGCCTGAAAATATCTAGGACAACGTGTTCCCTGATTTCCACATTTACATTGGATGTGATGTCAGGCTATTCCTTTGGACTTCATGGGAAATGTTTTAGGCCTTACACTACAAGACTGGTCTTGGTGCAGAGGAGCTGCAGGAAGGATTTAAGAAACATAAAAAACTGATCAATAATGTTATATTTGTCTTTAATGCTCACCTTTTATAGCCTGTAAAAATCTCAAATGTTTGCTTTATAATTCACTCCTTCCGAGTAAGCAGTAAAAACACCTTTAACACATCCCATAGTTTGTATTTCTGACTGTTCTTTCTATACAGGTGGCCATTTTCAAAGGAGTCCCAAAGGAGTGAAATGGCCACATCACAGTCTTTGGTACTCAGTAACCCTATGCACTTTTGAATCTCTAAATCTTGTTAAGTTAAATGGGGTGAAATAGGACTTTTATGCAAAAGATACAGCTTGGACCAATCATCTGTCACAGAATCATTGAATTGTTTGGGTTGGAAGTGACCTTAAAGCCTATCCCGTTCCAACCCCCTGCCATGGGCAGTGACACCTTCCACTAGATCAGGTTGCTCAAAGCCCAATCCAACCTGGCCTTGAACACTGCCAGAGATGGGGTAGCAACAGCTTCTCTGGGCACCTTGTGTCAGTGCCTCACCACCCTCACAATGAAGAATTTCTTCCTTATATCTATTCTAAATTTACCTTCTTTAAGCTTAAAGTCACTCCTTCTTGTCCTATCACTATGTGCCCTTCTAAATAGATACCTCTCCAGATTTCTTGTAGGCCCTCTTTGAGCACTGCAAGGCTGCTCTAAGGTCTCCTTTCTCCTATTTTCATAGGGGAGGTGCTCCAGCCCTCCAATTATTTTCATGACACAGTACATCTCACACAGAAATGGGAGCACAGATAGAGGGTGTGTTTTGGAAAAGATCTGAGCACGCAATAGGTGGTAGGGCTGTATGTCAGCATGACTTTGACCTGCCAGAGAACTTTTGCCTGCCCCTTTCCAAATTTGTATGTAAGTGGGTACGTGTTTCCTAAGCTGAGTCCTAAAAGGACAAAGCAATCCCTGGATGAATTCATTTTTGTTCTAGTTTAGTAATGATCCTTCTGTCTGCTTGTTCACTTCTGTCAGTCCCACCAGTGACTCCTGGAAGTGTTTATCAGATCTGATTGAAGTTCGCCATAACTAGGTTGCTATCTGTAAATTGCTTTTTTCCAATCTGCAATTTCCTCTCGTACCTGGAGTTTATGCCATTTTGTTTGGCTTACGATTTCATCAGTTTTGCTTTGGGTTGCATACATGGGCAGATCACATGCAGGACCTGCAAAGATATTGGCTGCTCTGCAGAAAAAATAATGATATGTGTTGGTGATACTAATAATGATATTTTTGTTAGAAGAAATGAAGTCACTGCATGTCCATAGCTGAACTTGCTTGAGCTGAAGTGCATGTATACAGTATAAAGGCAATACTTTCACTCTGGCCTTTGTAGTCAAAGAATTGCCTGGACAGCAGGCATGCAGCAAGAATCAACCATAGTGGAAAACTATCCAAGTGGTCAGCTATCTATTCCTGTTAGCTTCTTAGTACAGGTTAGTACAGGTGGGGTTTTCCATCTTAAAAGGACGAGATTAATATAGATTCCTTGCTTCCTATATCAACCAGCAATATGTTTACCTTGAAAGAAGGTACTGGTTGTAAAAAATACTCACTGGAGAATCCTGGAGAAAGAAAATGGTAACTTCTTGCTCTGCTATTTTACCATAAAAATGGTAAAGCACAGGGTCCCTTCCCTGCCCTGTTACCAAAAAGTGGGTTCAGTTCTGATTGAAGAGACCAGATTTATGCAGAATGTTCTCAGCTATTAGGTCTAGGTACCAACAGAGGAATTTCATGAGGCTTGAATGCTGTTAGAGTTGAGTAGGCAATTTATATTGCATGGATATGATGTATTTGCACTTCTGTTTAGCTCTGACATATTAAATAAGCTGTTTTGGAAGGTATGACTAGTTGAAGGGAGATCAGGCTTTTAAAGAGTCCTCCTGCAACGGAGCTGTGCTACAACTGTTTTCCCAAAATAGAAACCCAAATTTTTCAATCAAAAGGAATCTAGCGTTAGATGTCTCAAAGATAATCTACTTTCACAGCTTTGCACAACATTGGCAGGAGGACAGACGGAAATGAGCACTCCTTGCAGAAAGCCAGATTGCATTGTGAAAGCAAATATGTGTGCCTCAGTACCAGGGAACTCACACAAGGAAGGAGGGAGCTGCAGGAAATGCTTCAATCACTGCCCACTCCTTATTACACACATAATAACCCAGCCCAGTGCACAAAGCCTTCTGAAACTAGCCTTTATATCTTCTGTCATTCAAGCATTATTTATTTGTAAGACATGCCTTCATTCTTGCTCATGATGAAGCTGAAGCATCCTCTGGAGCACAGATGTGTTGCTCAGCCGTATCCTGCATGCACACATGCGATACCTGCTCTGCGAGGCCAGCAGCAGTGATGACAGACTGACCAGGGACCAGCAGCCTTCTGTGTAAACACAGCACGTCTCTTGCATTTCCAGCCCTGGCTCCCTGTTCCTCATCATATCTCCCCTGGGGTTACAGCATTACCAGTGTCAGTTAAGCACAAATATTTTCTAGCTACAGAAAAATTATTTCAGCTCTCCAGATGACACTGCAAGCAAACTGATGGGTGCCCTTCCGCAGCAGCTGGGAACGCCAGGCAGGGACTCCTCTTGTTAATCTGCTATGCAGCATCAAGAATTTAAAGACTCTTTACTTTCTGTCTTCCACCTTGCACTTGTCATGGTTAAACTTCATCAGGTTGGCATCAGCCCACCTCACAA
>JAOEHX010004918.1:17785-37364 GCA_025448015.1 Bolborhynchus lineola | reverse complement strand
GGTACAATGGGCTGTTAAAAACTACACTGAGAGCAATGGGTGGTGGGACTTTCAAACATTAGGATACACATTTACCAAAAGCCACCTGGTTGGTCAACACCAGAGGATCTGCCAAGAGGGCTGGCTCAGCCCAGTCAGAACTTTTACATACTCTAGAAGGGGACAAAGTTCCTGTGGTGCACATAAAGAATTTGCTGGCGAAGACAGTCTGGGTTATTCCTACTTGTGGGATTGGTTTTGCTCAGGGACTTGAACATACCTGATGAGTAATGTGGGAAGATGGGAAGTCCTATGTGTACCTCAAGGGGATTTGATTTTAGGGGAAAACAGCCAATGAACTCAATTCTGTACTATTGCCTGCTATGTAGCACTTTTTATAGTCCAGCAACTAGATGTCTTCAGGTCACCAGCAAGTGGCCCTGACTTCCCTCTGGCCACCATCCCAACAAAGAATGAACTTTGATGAAACCAGATGAGTTCTGCAGTAAAGGAGCAATCAGCATCAGCAGTCAATAATCCAACACTGCACACAGCTTCTCATGCTCTGAAAGAGTGTTACAAGAGATGGAGCCTGGCATCACGGACCAGATGGACTCAGCAGCTTCATAGGGATTGGTCCATGCACATTGTGCCCAGTATATAAACTGAGAGCAGTTACCCGGAAGGGCTAGATCACTCCTCAGTCAGGCTGGGTATCTGTCAGCGGGTGGTGAGTAGTTGTATTCTCTTTCCTTAATATTTCCCTTATTATTATAACTGGTGGTAGCAGCAGTGGTTTGTGTTATACCTTAGTTACTGGACTGATCTTATCTCAGCCTGTGGGAGTTGCATTCTTTCAGTTCTCCCCATCCCTCTGGGAGCAGGGGTAAGAAAGGGGGGAATGAGGGAGCAAACTGCTTGAGTTACAGCTTAAATCACGACAGTTACTCATGCCACCAGAAGTTCTTTCAGTACAGTACCTTTTAATTTACATCTGAAACAGGATGTGGTGTTGTATGAACTGTGGTTGCTGTTTAAATGCCGTTGGTTCAATTTGTGCTTAAAACTGTATATAGATTATAATAAAGAATCTAGGTGTTTCTGTTGTTTACGTTCTCTGATTGAGTCTGACTGAAAAGAACTTGTAGTTTGATGGGTTTTTTACTGCTATGCTTGTCCGCTTTGTAGTGCAGTGAGCATTTAAAGAGTTTCTTTAAAAGCTCATGTTCCTTTTATTATGTAAGCACCATGATTAACTATCTTGCTTATTTCTCAGGGAGTTCAGTGCCTGTGACCAGTAGCAGTGTTCCTGCATTTTCTGCTGCTTCTGGCGGATCTGGAGGATTTCTGGATTTAGACAAGTTCAAAAAGCCTGAAGGAAGCTGGGATTGTGAGGTCTGCTTGGTCCAAAACAAAGCAGAAGCCACAAAAAGTGTAGCTTGTGAAAGTGCGAAGCCAGGCACCAAAGTAGAGCTCAAAGGTAATACTTAATTAAATAAATAATGATAATAATAGCAATAATAATAAAGTGTGCATTCTGCAGTTTATTTTTGCTTTAGGTTTTCAGTGATTGTTTGGGGGGGGTTGTGTGTGTGTGGTGTTGGGTTTTTTGAGGTTTTTTTTTAGGTACAATTATTTTCCCCTTGATGTACAGCAAAACTGTTCATTTTTTGTCTAGGAATATTGCTTAAGTCAGGTAATGTGCTTATATGTTCACACCCTTTCACCAGAATATGGTTCTGCTTTTTAGAGAAAAGTATGTATTAATGACATAGTCGCTCTGGGCAAGCCTTATGTGTTGTGCATTTGGAGTTTAGGCTAAAAGCGTGATATTTCAAAGAATTTAGCAGTGTACTTTTCAAAGGCAGGTGGCGGATGGAAGGCTGCCATTGCGAAAAGGTGTACGTAGAGTGGAAGAGTGGAGTTTTGTTCGGTTTGTAGCTTTGGGGTTTTTTTTTGTTTGGTTGGTTTTGTTTGTGTTTTTTTAAATGGTTTTGACCTTGGGAAGTTCAGGACTATATTCCAAGCCTTGTAGCTAAAGCCTGCGTGTATTATATCTTGCATTGCAAACTTGACATTATTGCATATTTCTGCAGGCTTTGGTGCGGCTGCTGTGTCCACAAATGCTGCAGTGCCATCATTTACATTCGGTGTCCCATCATCGTCCTCCTCTGAATCTTCCCATACGTTAAGTAGCACAGGAAATTTTAAGTTTGGAGAACAAGGGAGCTTCAAATTTGGCATTGCATCTGAATCTGCATCCTCCAACACTGTGACTGGGGGATTTAAGTTTCCTACTGGTTCGGGGGGCTTCAAATTTGGAGTTTCTTCCTCAGACTCTAAATCAGAAGACAGTAAAAAAGAAAGCAAAAGTAACAGTTTTACTTTTGGAGTTCCATCTACAAGCAGTCAGACTCCTTCAACATTTCAGTTTGGGACAGCAAGCCTGGGACAGCAGGAAAAGAAAGAGGAACCAGTTTTGGGAGGCTTTGGTTTTGGCACAAGTTCTACTTCTTCCATAGCTACCAATGAGAATAAAACCGGGGTCAGTGGCTTCACTTTTGGAACTGTGGCAAAAAAGGAGGTAGCATCACCTGCTTTTGCATTTAAGAAGTCAGATGAGAAAAAGGATGAAACGCTTCCGACAAAGGGAGGATTCTCTTTTGGCAGTGTGGAGTCTGCACCTGCCTCACAGTTTGTTTTGGGAAGGACAGAAGAGAAACAGGACTCCGTCGCTCCTGCTGCTCCATTAGCGTTTGGAAAGAAAGCTGACAATGAAGAGTTAAAGACACAACCTATCTTTTCAGCTGGGACGGCTGAGCATACCAAAGAGGAGAGCACAGCAAAACCTATATTCAATTTTAGTTTTGTTAAACCATCGGAGAAGGAAAGCGAGCAGGCAAAGCCGTCTTTTGCGTTTGGGGCACAAACCAGTACTTCAGGTAAGGAGAACATCTTTTGGCTTCGCTTGTCTGCTCATGTGCATCAAATAAGACCTCTGAGGCCGTACTGGACAAAATCCATGGGACTTGATATATAGCATATATTAGAGCTTTAGAAAATGCTTAATTTAGTACCTGCAGCCTGTCTTTAGTTCTGGTTATTGATGTGTAGACAGCATGTAGCAATTCCCTTTTTGGACTTCATTGAGTTTTAACACTGGGTTTAGACAAAAGAATTGCCACAACTTAAGGAACCTGCATGCTTCTTGTATGAACACTGAAGTTGTATTGTCTCTGCAGTGCCAGCTCAGCTGGCATAAAATCTACAGAATGGTGCAGTATGAGGCCTCATACTAGTGTTGTTTCTCGTAGTGAAAAGGAATGAGAGAAGGAATATCTTACTCTCACATACTCACAGCTATGCTATGGGGTATACTGCAGTTTCTCTACTGCTACAGAGGAATAAAGGCCCCTTCATAAATATTACACAGTTTTGTATTCCTTTAATTTGCTGAAAGTCTGCAGTGGAGGATTAAAGTTCTTTGGTGATGATCAACTGTGTGGAAAAATTGTGGTTGTTAAATTCCATTTGCATGACTTGGCAACTGTGTTTTAGAGAACAGAATTAGTTTCTTATTTCTGAAGTGATACAGAAAATGACATCAGTAAATAACCCTGAATAAAAGCAATGCATAAGGTTATGCTGATTTTAATCACAGTATTCTTTCAGTGATTTGAGGGCTATGGACTTTGTGGGAGGGGAGGGGGAGGTGTGTGATTTGGATTGGGTGTTTTTTTTTCCTGCCAGGTAAAGTTCTGGAGTTTGGTTTAGTTGTGGAAATTTGATGAAGCTTTTTGTGCAAAAAGGCAGTTTTAACAAGCATTCTTAAGAATGGGATAGTCCCTTAAAAATGGCATAGATGAAAAAGGGCCATAACTGCTGGGGAAAAAAAGATAGTGGGAAATTGAGAACAAGATCACAAATTATTTGTGTAAATTGGACCAGCAGCTTAGGAGAAGCTGAAAAATGACTAAATTTAAAAGAGACAGCTCTGTTTTAAGTGTGTAGAGCTGCACCCAGTACTTTGTAAAATGGTCTTCATGGTAGGCTGTTCTCTACTGCTCCTAAAATGAGGTCTTGCAGGTGCTAAAGTACAATGAGCTTATGCTTGTAAGAGCTAGGCTGGAGGATGGGAAGCTTTGCCTGGTGTAAACCCATGGGCACGGGGCTGTATTTTCAAAGAAACTGCAAATGAAACTATCACTGTGTTTTTCAATACTCTGTTGAGCAAAGCCATAAAACTGTTGCAGGGGATTGATGATGTTCTTCTAAGAACATCTGAAATATTCTTGCTTGAAGAGTTCAGAAGGACTGGTTAATACTGGCTGGTTCAGGTAATGACAGCCCATGCTTAGCGTTTATAACCAGTGAAGCCTAGACTACAGTGAAGTCCTTGTTCTTCACGGTTCTTTCATTCTTTTAATTGTGGATGGCAGCAATCAACACATTAAATCTGGATCTTATGTAAGCAGCAGTAGCTGAAAGAGTAGTTAAGCCTTCATTCAGGATTGCTCTTGTACAGTGACTGAAACAGCAGTCTGTTTGCTGTACTTCATTTGGCATTTCTGAAGTGGTTTATGTACTGCTCCTCTTTTCAGATCAAGGAGCAGCAAAGCCATCCTTCAGCTTCTTGAGCTCCAGTTCCTCCAGCACAGTCGCACCCACCACTTCAGCCAACAGCAGTGGTGTGTTCGGCAGCGCCATCTCCTCCTCGAATCCTCAGCCAGTTCCCGCTCCCTTCGTGTTTGGACAACCCAGCAACACTGTGAGCAGCTCTGTTTTTGGCAATTCCTCAGAATCTGCAGCCTCTCAGTCATTTGGCTTCTCTCAAGAAAACAAACCAGCAACCACATCTTCCAGCACTGGCACAGGGCTTACTTCGTTTCTCTTTGGCTCAGGAGCCAGCAGTACGAATGCAGCAAATTCAGGTTTCACCTTTGGAGCCCCAACCACATCAAGTTCAACAGGTATGTTTTATATAGATGCTGCTCTCATTTTTGCTATAACATAGTGGACCAAGGAAACGCTGTTTCACTAATATTTTACTTTGGAGAATGTGTAAACCTAATGTGTGGCAGTAGAGAAAAATACTGAGTACTTGCATTCAACAGTATAAATTGGGGCTCAATTTTTCACATTCTGTGGAATACAGTTTAGGAATGAAATGGCAGCAGCATTGCTTTATGCAAAGGACAGCCCTTTGCTGAATTTCAATTTGTGTAGCAACTTTTCACCATGAGAGTGATAGTTTTGTTTGTTTCAGTGTCAGTCCTATGCTTACAGTTAGAAGTCAATGAATTACAACTTCCCCTGTACTTCTCTCCCATACCTAAACCTCTCAACTGCTGTAAATAACGTAAAGATTGGCAAAATCCTTCTTTCACAAGTATACATAAACATGTTACCCCTACAAACAGTTGCTGCTGCTGCAGGATTGATTTCCAATAAGCTTTATGCCCAGTGCTTCTTAACTTTCTAGTAATTTAGAGAAGACAGATGAGAATCTATGAAGTTTCTTCAAATTTTATGTTCATTGCCCCACTGCATGAATTTGGCAGTGTGACGCAAGACTAAAGCATCTGCTAGCCTAGCTGTATGTGGGAAATAAGATTGAACCTGTGAAGAATAGACTTCATCTAGTTTGATCTGCTTGCTTAACCTTGTAATTCACAGAAATTAAATTTGCATGCTTTTTTGTATATCAGAGCAGGGAGAAAAAGGTCCTAAATTATAAAACCCAGCAGATCAGTTTAACCTGCTTACAAATCAGTAACTTTTAGTGTAATTTCCTTAGTAGGTAACACTGTATATCAAACATCTTCACAAAGGATATTAATTTTTCAGGCAGAAGCCTATATTAACTTTTCATAGAATCACAGAACGGTTTGGGTTGGAAAGGACCTTAAAGTCATCCCATTCCAACCCCCTCAGCCACAGGCAGGGACGCATCACCCTTGACCAGGTTGTTCCAAAGCCAGGTCCAGCTTGGCCTTGAACACTGCTCAGGGATGGGGCAGCCACAGTTTCTCTGAGCAGCCTTTCACAGTAAAGAACTTATTCCTTATATCTAACCTAAATCTCCCCAGTTTGCCCCTTGTCCTATCACTACAGTCCCTGATGAAGAGTCCCTCTCTGGCATATCTGTTCATCATCTTTGAAGGAAAAGCAGTCAGCCATTCCAAGACAGGGTGCAATAGGGGGTATTTTCTGTTGCATGAAGGCTGCTTAAATTGCATTAAAGTGCTGTTTAAAATGTCCCTTCTGCATTGCAGATCTGTGCACATTCACAGTCACTGTTCAGTCATGTATTTTTGTTTTGTTATTTCTGCTGGCCATGCAGAACAGAAGCAACTAAACAAATGAGCTGGTTGTTGATGTTACATAGAGAGTAACTGCTAGAACAAGAGTTTGAGTATAGAGAGATCACTGCAAGCTTGATTTAGCCTCCAGAGTTAATAGTGGAGTAGTAATAGTTAACTATTAATAGTTAACACTTGGCCAGGGAGGGGTGCAGTTGCTGACAAGACACGTTGATGTCCTGATCCTGGTAAATCAGGAGCTGTGTTTTGCATGTTTGAAAAATACGATTTGAACAAATACTCTTTGTGTGTGATATAAACGGCTTCTAGTAAATACAAATTAAATGTACTCTTTGTAGGAATCTGTTTCCAGAACATGAATGTTAACACCGTAATCTGAGGTGAGACAGCCGGTGTGTTTGAGATGCGATTTTGTCTGACTCTCATAAAAACATGGTGTTTCTCATGTTACTTACGAGAAGAGGTTTGATTCCTGTGGTGGCTGAGGCAGTTTTTCACACAATTAGTTTGAAATTCAGATGAGTGCTCAGTTATCAGACGATGGCGTCTTAGAACATTTGATTTTAGATTCATCCTTGGGGGAGAATATAAAAGCACATACTGACATTCTTCTTCTGTTCCCCCAGGGTCATCCTCTTCATTTCGGTTTGGCTCTGGGCCTCCAGCGCCGGCTGCTGGCCCAGCATTTGGCACCAGTCAGCCACCAGCATTTGGCCAGAGCCAAGGGTCCAGCCAGCCAAGCGCTCCAAGTTTTGGATCCCTGTCGACAGCATTGTTTTCAGCTGGTGCTCAGCCTGCTCCTCCTGCCTTCGGCTCCGTGACGAGCAGCACTCAGCCCTCTGTGTTTGGACAGCAAGTGGCACAGCAGCCAAGTTTTGGCTCTGCTACCCCCAGTGCTGGTGAGTGCAGACCACCCTCTCCCCTTCTGGTCTCAAAGATACTATATTCTGTTTGATTTTTCATTAAGGGCATCTTAAATTATAGGGAGAAAGAAGACTTCTGCCTTATGCCTGTACTTAAGTGTAAGAACTACCTTCAGTAAAAATAATGGGTGCAGAGTTAAGTAATTTGTGACTCACTCCTAGCTGTGGAGGATGTGCCATAAGCATGCCGGCTTCACAGGAAGCCTTCTCCTAAAGAGACTTAGCAGACACGGAGGTTGCAACCCAACCATTAAGTAGTGGAGTTTGTTTTCCTCAGAAATCTAGTGATTAAAAGGAAGTGTTGAGAGCCATGGGGTATTCACTGCTAAGATTGGTGGAAGCAACACATTACTGGTTCTGGATTTGTTAGAGTAGTTCTTAGTTATCTGACTTCATTAAGAGGCTTTCACCTTTTATTTGGACCAGGGGCTTTGTTATGTAAGAATATGGTTGGGATCATTTTGAGCACTTGCAGGTTGAGACTTTTAAATAAAGTTCTTTTTTGGGAACGGAGCAGAGTGATCCTTACAATTCAAGTGTTAAGAAAGCCCTGTTCCACTCTAGTAATTATTCAAAAAGAAAATGGCACTGCCAGAGTGTATGTATTTGATACCATCACATAAATACTTGAAGGGAAAAGCCTCCTTTCTTCAAGTTCTGCAAAATAGCATCCATTGAAAGTATCCGATATCTTTGTACTAACGAATATGTTAGTTGGCACACCGTATCTCTCAGTTGGTCTTCCCTTTATCAGGTAGCTGTTGAAAGACAAAAATCTCCTTGGATTCTCTGGTGTTGCTTATCAGTTACTTTGATGGTAGGAATCTTACGGGGAATTTTTTAAGATGAGCTGCTGTGTTAACACATTAGATGAAGGGGAGTCCCAGCACGGACTGCATGGACACAGGAAAGTTTACTTAAATATAAATCTGCATGATTCCATGCTATGATTTAAGACTATGAATAAGCTTCAGTATGCACAGGTCTAAATGTAACGGTCATACAGAAGTTAGCAATCAGTGTGCCAGCAGTGGTACTTTAAGAATCTCTTTACGATTCTCTATTGAAGTGGATGAATTCTTGTATGTGCTGTTACTGTGGTGATGGGGTACTTGTGGGGCACCCCCTGCCGCAGCTTTGTCATTGGGAGTGACCTGTAAAACTATTCAAAATAGCAGGAAGAACGTGAGGGTTTTGCTGGAAAGGACAAACTCCCATTTCACCTGTTTCTCCCTTCTGCTTCCACCCCTTCTTCCCAGGTTCTGTATTTCAGTTTGGAAGTAATACTTCTAATTTCAACTTTCCAAGTAACCCAGGAGTATTTACTTTTGGTGTGAATTCTTCCACACCAGCACCACCGGCACAGCCTTCTGGCTCATCGGGATTTTCGTTCAGCCAGCGTCCAGCTTTTACACTGGGGTAAGAGACCATATCACAATTACACTTGAGCTTTGGGTGGTAATGGTGGGCAGTGTTCAGCCTCTGCTGCTGTAAATCATGGGGTGTTCAGATGAACCCTGGAGTCTGAGACCAAGCTAGGCATCCTTCCTTATAGTAGCATGACCAGCTCACGAAGCAGTGCTATCTTGAAAAGAGCCCAGCAGTCAGAAATACCACACACACACAGCAGCATATGCGTAACTGTCTTGTTCAAAGGTAAAGTCTGTATCTAGCCCTTACACTGCTACTTACCTTCTGAATAAGAGATTTTAATTGGCTTTGGTTTCTGGAACCCTCTTCTTCCTGTTCTGTTAATCATAAGGCATTTGTTGCCAGCTGCTAACAAGGGAGACAAGACTATGAAACGGTTGTTGTGGATTATCTGCTCAGTGCTGCTACTGAGTTTTCAGCTGCACTATCCTAAACTCTGCACTACTAATTTCTTTTGATAGGACTAATGGGAAAAACATTTTCTCTGCCTCCAGATCTTCAGTTTCTGGTCGGAAGATAAAGACTGCAGTTAGACGTAGAAAATAACCGCACGATTGGTAAAGCAAGTTCCGAAGCAGCTACTACCCTGCATTGTTCAGTTGTTGGGATCGTACCTCATGCTGGGTTAGCTGAAGACAGATCTGCCTAGAGGAATATAGAACTCTGCTGCCCTTTCCTTTCCTTCCCTTCCCTCTCCCAGTTAGGTTTTTTCTGGTAATGAATAGAGTTGGCAATGGGGCCCTTCTCGAGCAAAACTATTTTAGACTCCAGCAAGTTCCTTCTTTCACTGACTCGGCATGGTCTGGCTGTAGCCGTGAGTAGAGCCTGCACAGTGAATGGCTTGTACAATACCTCTTCATCTGCACCACTATGTGCGCTCATCTGCGTTTACTGACGCCTCGACATTGTAATTATATCAGCGAGGGATGCTGTATAGAGTAGAGAATGTTGGTAACGAATGATTTCTATGCTGAGTTTGTGCTGGTGTATGTGTGAAGTGAGTGAGTTTGGGTGTACTGTGCACTAAAATTTTCTGATAGAGGAAGACTGATTAAAGGATGATCCATGCTAAGGACTTGTTAGATCTGTAGTTCTTCATTTAATAATTATATGCTATTTCTATACTTTCGTTCTTACAGCCCTTTATCACCTGTCTCGCCTTTGTTATTTTATTATGAAACATGTGTAAATACGATTTTGTTTCTCTATGTACTTTTTTGGCATAACAGATCTGTGAAATGGAAATTTTAATTTTGTGTGTTACAGCCATTTTTGTTTAGTATTGTCTCAGATTTTATGTAAATCCCATTATTCAAAGTTGCCTAAATCCATTTAGAAAATCTTTAAAATTGGGAATTCTTAAAGTAAGTTTATTGGCTTTTCTGATCCATTTTTGTTTGGACCAAAAACCAGTATTGTACAAAGTATTAAGTATATATTTTTATATTTACTGAAATGGACTGTGGTGACTTTGGATAATAAGGAAAAGTTTAATATTAAAGCCATGTTTATTACAGTATAATTAACATGTTAAACCATGGGATAAATGCCATCAATAAAAACTATGAAATATTGTCTGGCAGTTTTTACCTCGAACAGCACCTGCAGCTGTCAGAGATGTTTGGCTGTTCCTGAGCGATGTCACACACTTCTTCCAACCTCTGCTTTTTGACAGTGACATTGATTTTAAGGTACCTTAAATGAGTCGGAGGCTTCCTGTTTGGAAGTTTTACCGTTGGCTCCAAGCTTGTCAGCTGTCTGGCTGCAGTTAATTTTTAAGAAGTGAATGTTACCGATATTCCCCACCATTCTAACTGAAGAGGAGAAAACCCCACACAGTTGTCAGTGAGTAACTAGGGGGTTTTCCACAGCTGAACTTGCATTAAGCCACAGCATTTGGATTATGGTTGAGAACAGCTTGCTTGCTACAGCTATAGAACTGAAACGACCTGCTTCGTTGTGTTCTGAGGCATTTCTGCCCCTTGCCACTCAGCCCTTGTGAAGATACAGGTGCGGGTGTTACAAAATGAGATACTTTTCTAACCACAAACTAGACCTGACAAGAGGTATCTGACTTCTGTTTTCATGTGTAGAGCTCCAGTCACTACTGGAACTAGAAAATATTTGGCAACTTGATTTTAAAACCTGACATACGAGCTGCTGCTGAGGCAGCCACATCTGCTGCTGCAGAAGGAGGGCAAGCAGTTATGTGTTCCAGTTGTCTAAATCTGAAAAAATGCTACAATTTGATTCTTTCCTTAGCTCTGTCACTTGCCAAGGACTCATCCTACAACCAGAAAAAAGTTCCATCTTCAGTGCAACTTGTGTAGCATTTACAGCAGCATAATATGTACATAATTCCATGGGCAGGTGCTCCAGTTTTTAGTTTGGGGAGGGGAGGAGTGGTGGTATTTTCCTGCAGGTAAAGAGGTATGTTCCCTTATATCTGAATTGGGAGCAATAAAGTTTTTAGCCACCAGTGCTGCTTTTTCTCTTCCTCACCCCCATCTTGAATCCTAGTTTCTAAGGCACTGCCACAGTATATAGAACAACAGTTCTAGTATTCATTCTGGAATTGTAAGTAGGCAAATCTCATCCTAGAAGGGACATCAGTTCATTCTGACAGCTTCAGTGAGGCCAATTGCCAGGCCTCAACTTGTCACATCAGTGCTTAAGTAAGTCAGGGGTGCAATTCTTTGGGAGGACAGCTGAGTGGTGCTGTTGAAGTTGTGTTTCAGCTAAACATTACCACTTTGGGTGGTCCAACCACTTCAGCATCGTGCTGGGTCATGCCTGTTTGCTGCCATTTATCACTTTGATTTTTTTGTGTGTCTCAGTAATGGGAGTCAGTAACATTGCTCTGATGCTAATGGTACATTTAAGAGTAGAAGTGTTTCTGTTTGATAATAAATTATCAGTGTAAACCAACAGTAACCACCAAAATCGTTAAGAGGTATTTTGGTACAAATGGTTCCTGACTAAGAAGGTCAGATACATACACCCCTCATCAAGCTAAACACTGCAGAATATTAACATGTTGCTGATTTAAGTTATTTCACCTGAAGACAAGAGAGAAGCTCTCAAAATATTTCTGTTGTCAACCAACCACTGTCCAAGTAGAGCAAGAACTTAAGCCACTGAGTGGCAAGTTAGGCCTGAGGAACACACAAAAACTAGGCTCTAGAAGAATTCCAAACTCTTACTCAAATTTTAATAGCACATTAGCATTGCTGTTTATATTCATTTCCCAGGATACTAACAACAGAAGAAAGAGATTACAAAAGCTACATAACCATGCAAAATACTAGGCTTCTTTATTCAGTGTTTAAGTTATTCTGAATATACAAACAATTAGCCAGAATTAAAAAGTGAAAATAACCAGTAGATGTACTTCCAGAGATTTACACCCATAACACATTTCACTTAATGTTCTCTGCATGCTCCTGCAACACGCTCAGTGGTTTTCCTTGGTATTATATGCAAGAAATAGGCCAGTGCTTTCACTCTAAATAGAAGCAGAAGAGTTACCTTCCATTAGCATCATCTGTATATAGCTCCAAAATTATTTACACTCACTGATTCACTAACACTGCAGTGTAACATACGCTTCCCAGAGTAAAACAGCTCTTCACCTCTTTATTAGCTTCAATGTGTTAAATAAGTGACAATCATGCAAAAATCTTTTCACATCAATGTTCTGGTGAAATACTTAAAGAGGCAAGGGAATATGATCTGTGATGCAATACTAGGGGACGTGATAACCACTACTCACCTCTCTCTACACACACAGCAATTACTATGTTTTGCGGTCTAATACTGCAGTTCTCTTCCCCTCAGAGTTTATCATATGACTTGGGTGACTGCTTGGAATTTTTAGTTACCTGCCAACATCCAAAACTGCAGGAGCAACATTTCTTTGAAGTTGGAGTATTTCTAGGTATCTGCTTTCCACAGGCTGATGAACAGAACAGCTCCTTCCTGCAGTTAATACAGCCACTTGCTTTCTCATCAGTTGGAGGTTAATACTCCCAGATTGAATACATACTGTTTCTCCCAAAATTCTTTGGCATGTATGAAAACTCCAATACGTTAAAGGTAGCTGCTGGGATCACACCGGAGCAAAACATTTTCTTAAGCTTCTGAATCAGTTTCCATTTAATTTGGTCAAGATTGACGGACACCTTGATTTCAGTTTTGGGGTAGGTCTTAGTTCACTGAGGTGGGAGGGGATGTTCAGAACCAGTCTGGAAATTGCATTGTTTGGTATCATCTGACTCCATTTCGTCTTACCACAATAGTTCCTGCTACGATATCATAGGCTGTTCGGTTATGCTGGAAAAACAGCAATGTAATGAATGCAGGAAAAAACGAAGCAATAGAAAAATTCTTGATCAAAGCTCGTATTGTGGACCTGAAATGAGAAAAAAACATACAGAGCCTTATTTTCACCTCTCTGCTTGTATAGTTAGTTTACTTTCAAGTTCAGTGTCTTAGCTTTGCACAGCAAATACAAGAAAAAAAAAAAACCCACCCTCCAGAGTTTACAGATTTTACCACCTGGCCTGAAAAATATTAATGTGATTGAATAATTGCTATCTTATTTTTAGATCACAGAATCCAACAATAGCTCCTGCAAGAACCACCCCAAAGAAATGGCATATTTCCTCCCAAATGACACACTTCCCACACTGATAACCTGAAAGGAATGTGACTGAGGCAGGAGCACTTACGTTGTCATGCTGACATTGGAAGATGGAATGACAAGCACACGGCTGGGCGCAATAAGTACAGATGTATCACATGTCACAACTCGCAGCCCAAGCAAGAACTTCCCTGGGGTTGCTCCACCTGCTCCCCAAATACAGATTATCTGGAAAAGAGAAGTCATTTTGATCGGTTTAGCAAACTTGGTTATCCTCAGAACTGCGTGAATGTCTTAAGCTTCAGCCTAATCTGAAACACAGTAAAGAGGATTAACTTTACAGGCCAATAGGAATAGATTTTTATTTTTTTAAAAGACATTTATTCACAAGTGACAACTATGAATTATAGAAGTTAATGCTTATGAGTAGTTACCTCATAGAAGCAGACTAATAATCTGTAGATGAGAGCTACTACCATCATCTTCTGCAAATCTTCCATGGACGTATCTTCATCTATTTCTTCTATGATATAATGCATGGCAAATTTGGAGATGTCCCTGTACAAAGCAAGACAACACTTTAAAACCATCCTTCTCCCAATACCAACAGTACCCCTTTAATATTAGAACTCACTGCTTCAGCTTCGGTATTAGTAAAGAACAAAAGCTCCTTGGCCTGTCTGATGCTAAACAAACCATTAAAATTCAGAACACTATGTGCCCTCCTGAGCTGCTGCCTGGTTAGCTTTGTCTACACCATTATGAAACGCTCATTCTTTATTGCCACTGTTGCCCCTGTGTAGTGAGCTGCAGAACTGTTCTGGGAACTCTCACATTTCTTGGGAAAAAAATTGAGAGGTTCAGTGTGTGATCATCTAACTCAGTATAATGGGAGGCAGACAAATCTCCCCTTACAGGAACTCTTATGGAAAAAGGCAGTACTCTTCCCCATAAATACAAGGGAGAAGTTGCAAGTCTCCCTAAGCAAGCAAGGGAGACCCATCCTCCCTTGCATGATCAGCGATTCTCATTTTCAGCAGTCTATTGCTCACCGTACTCTTCCAGAGGTGGGCACCTTGGCATGCAAGAGGAAGTTTTTAACTTAATGCTACTGAAGCCTTCAGTTCTTTACCCTAACAAACCTATGCAAAGCATCAGTTCTGAGTCAATTCCGTATTTTCACAAGATAAATTCCACAGATTCAACATCCTTATCTGATATGGAGAGTGGACACACTGGCACCATGTGTTTAGTCAAGAACTTTTCACTCACACACCTAAATGAGAACTGCTACTCAGGAAATGTGCAGTCCCACTTCAGTCCATCTAGATTCGTATTACTTGCCTTCTTCTTTACTCAGACTTACGGATCAGAAAAGATAAGGAATTAAGAAAACAGCGTGGTAAAACCTGCATTTGCTTTCAACACAACCTTTACCTGAAGTCTCTATCTGTGAGAACTTCCTTTTCCAGGACAAATCCTCAGTCTAAGCTCAAGCACACAACATCTCAGAAGCCAAAAAAGACACAAGCAAACAGACACACACACAGAGAATGGTTCTCTGAAGTTACTTGTAAGCAACTTATTGGCTCTGGAAAAAGTAGCAATATTGAATATACTGTAATTTAACTGAAGAAGCTTTCTTTTCTTGCCATCACTTTCACTACTTTACAGAAGCACATATTCCCCATCTTTCCACTATTGTGCTTTGTATAACTCTCAGGCTACTGAAAACAGAAGGGCAATATAAACTGTCAGGTTAGAGTTGGAGGTTTTGGTAACTAAACAGAACTGCACATAATGGAATTGCTGCCTACACCAAACTCTTGTCTCTTTATCAGAACAAAATATTTGACTACAGCAAATATTTGATTACACAAAAGCAGAGGAACTAAATGAGCTGCAGAATAAGATACCTACAATTAAAGCAGCAGACAAAAGAGAAACAGCCCTTGAGGTAAATGCTTGCCTCTGAGTATAACAATGTAAATTAAGACCCTTTCAGTCTAGCACGTAACTCAGTGCCCAACTGTACTGAAGAGCCCCAACTTCTGCCCAGTCAGGAGTACAGCACAGCAGCATTCCAAGCATTCAGGCTGCATTTGAAAGTACATCCATAGCTGACATGCAGATCTGATTTTTTTTTTTTTTTGCTTTGGGTTAGCATTGTTTTAGTCCCAAATCTAAATCACAGCACCACAGGAGATGCTATGAAGAAAATTAACTCCATCCCAGCCAGATCCCAGTACATTTTTAAAGGCTGTTAAAAAAAAATAAATAAAGCCAAGCTTATATTTGTCTATGTTTTTTCTTTGACATTTTTAAAGGACTTCTTTAAAATCTTGCTGCTGCCCCATAAAAGGCAGAGTGTAAGTCTGACCTATCCTTGGTAAGGAGCTTGTGAGCCTATGAAGACATCTGCACAAATTCTTTGTTTCCATCAGCTAATCCTGAACCACAAAGCATTTAAAAGGAGGTTAACCCAGTGGTGCTTTTTCCTCAGCTTTTGACAGTTATTAAGTGCCATCATATGCATAAGCACCCCATATAAACATCATGAGACCCCAAGGAGCATGAAGAAATTAAAGCTATATACAAGAAAGCTTTTAATTGTTCAACTTACTTTATGCCACTGAGGTGCATAATACTTAAAACAATGGTTGCCTTTATGAAGAACAGAATAAAGAAATCCACCATCTCTGCTATGAACCTGTGTGCCAATGAGGGGATGACAAACTCCCGACCTGTAACAGAAACGGTCAACATTACCCACATTTTATTGCACTAAGTAAACACAATCATCTAAAGAACATGTCACATTATCCTCACTGCAAGAATATAATCAAGATACTGACACCAGATCACTTAATCTTTGATAAAACTTCTAAAAGTGCATTAATAACAAATGATCTGCATTCTTTATATTTAGTTATAAGAACCTTCTCAAATGAATCTTTCAGAATGCTGACTCCCCCCATAATCACGACTGCAGGCAAAATTCCATTCCCTCTAGAGACCCAGAGTACATTGAAGATGCAGCAACTTTTGTGGTTTTTTGTTTAGTACAGCCTCATAGAGAACAGATTTCAGTTAATATGAGAATTCAGATAAGAGAAAAATTAGGTCTTGGATGTACCACAACTTCTCTATTGCTCAGCAGCAAGGCTTCCATATGTACCAAGTATCAGCTCTCTGAAAGCAAAACACAGCCTAATCTGCCTGCAGTCAGATCCAGAAACAGAAGCAGGTGAAAATATTAGTCATAGTTGCCACAAACATACCTACAGACTATTGATTATAGTAAACCACAACATGCTGTCCTACCCTGAGCCAGAAAATGGAACACACTTCTATTTCATTGGCCAAGTGTAAATGGACTCAAGCTCAGAGTTACATTTTGTTGCTAATGCTGTCTCATGTGATTAAAGTGAAGAAAACCTTAAAGAGTACCTTAGATAGCTTCCAAGGAATAGCACTGTGAAATAACTTCAGCTGGACCCATCTACCCATCTATTTCTTAAAGGACAAACACAACATTTGCATGAAACCAGCAAGGACTCACATCAAAATTTCATTTAGAAATACTCAAGTACGACTAGATGTAACCTGTGGAAAATAATGGCTGTGTTTGTTAGCGTTTCTGAGAATGCCTACCCACACACACAGAGGGACAGGAAAGAAGGAAAAAAATCATTCCTTCCTCCAATCTCAAAAACCATCATCGAATTTCACTTAGAACAAGCCTGCACAGTGCAACTGCCGACATTGATAGTGCCAGTCATGACCTCACAAGCTAAGCAAGCAAAGCTGAAAGCCCACCATACTTGGACACTTTTGAAATGGAGTAAGTATAATCAAGCAGTAATTAGGTAAGAGCGAGTTCTTATTTAACATACTTTGGTTGTTATATATCCAAATCAATGGATACTTAACATATATCATTGTTTCATACTTGTTTCACTTACAGCTCCACATCAGTACTATCAAGTAGCACAACTGTTACATATGTAATAACAAAATAGATTCAATTCTCATTGTTGAAGCACGTCCAAGTTGTCAGTTAAATTCCAATTAAAGACTCTTCAACTAAGGTAGAAGGGAGCACAGCCAGTCCCCCCATTCCAGCTTGAGCACACAGCGCCAGATAAAAGCATTCCTGTGCTCTGTTAAAAGCATCAAGTTTGTTGAAGTTAGTGGCACAGTTTCATGTCAAGATATTAGATTCAATGACTGAATAAGGAAGAAGCTCAGAGGGGACAGAAAAAAGAATTATTCAAATTACGCTGGACTCCATTACAGTAAAAATCTTTGGCAGAATCCTTAAGACTCTGGCAGACTTCCACTGCAGTGATTTAAGATGCTCCTTGTATCAGAAACCCACTGTTTTGCCAGGGTTTACTACTTGTATGTCAGGGACAGCCAAACACTGCATGCTTCCACCTCTGCTTCAACGTCTTGGATTTTACATTAAGCTACTAATAAAGTCGGGTTCGCACCAGTCAGCCACAGGGCAGCTGAAGCTTGGGCGCGCTTCTTGCCTTGCTGCTCCCAGAACAATAATCTCCTGCAGTAAGCAGGAAGGGGCAAAAGGAGGCAGCATCTTAAACCACGATCAACATCCACAGAAAGCCTGCTACTGCCCAGAGTGCTGTTAATATTGGTGCTCTGATACACACCTGCTGGTAGGTCAAACTGGAAGAGGCAGTTACAATCCCACCTTCTGACAACCGAGTTTAAAACCTGCAACAGTACCATAAACTGACACTATTTCAGCTTACATAAGCACATGAGGCTGCAAACTGCAGTGGTGGTGGACAGGTCTTTAACCTGCCCTGCCAAGCCTGCTGTGCAGCCAATAATCTGCAGCAGAAAAGAAGAAGCTGTAATCACTTTATCGGTTCCAGACACATCCATCTGCAATCCTGAGCCAAAGCACCAGCACAACATTCTTTTTTTTATAATTGTATTGTATCACTGTATCACCTACAGAGCTTCCTCAAGGTGTTGCAACAGCACTTAGCATTCAGAATAACCATGTTCAGCAGTATGCGATGCTATTCATGTCTTAAATTACCTTTAACATGTGGAATCAGTTCCTGAAGAACTAGGTAAAACCCCAAAAATCATTTCAGTCTAGCTGTTGTCTGTATCCTCTTTTTCAATGACTAGCAGTATCTGTTTTTTAGCAATCTATAACTCAGAATCAGGGCACAATTAAAGAAAGTACTTTGTGCTATAACCTTGTTTAAACAACATCTGCTCAAAACCACATGAAAAAAGCAAGTTCATAAGCCAGATTCCCTTCAAAAGAAAGAAAAGGCAATTAAAAATGTTCTCCCAACATACTCTGCCACTGCACTCATAAAAACGTTACAGATCAGCAATGCTGCACTTTGCCCTGCAGAAAGAAAGGAGACCTGGCTTTTCCCCAATGTCCTTCAGCAGTGCCCTGCTCCACCGTTTTCTACCATTCAAAGTGCTACCAAACATTCAGGAAATGTCACCTAGGAGCTCCTTAAAGAAATGTTTGTTGTCCAGACTTTATCTCTAGTGTGATCAGAGCAAGTCATGTCTTGCCTTGGAAAAACTATAAACAGAAGCACTGCTATGCACTGTCTTCAGCATTTATTGCAATAACAGGCTTTTGTTTATCTCAAGTCCTGCCACTACCTTGTTCAATATAAGCATATTTTTATTTTTGCACTTCAATTTCATGAAATGATTTTATTTGAGCACCAAGAGCCTACTAAAACTGGAAATCTAAATTTCATCATCCAACTTATAAAACAAGATGAATTACAAGTTTGTGACCACAAGAACAAGTTTCACTGGAAAGAATAAACTCCTTTACATCCATAGAAACACCTTACAAGCACTAAAGTTACAAGCTGTACACTCCAGCCAACCCTCCCAAACCTGCTTATGGATTAAGTTCTCAAACTGGGTATCGCGAATGTCGCCTTCCACAAGTCACAGTGACGTTCTCAGCCCCACACCCCACAGAAGCGCAGCGACCCTCAACGTTGCAACCTCCCCCACCCTGCTCCATTCTTCACCCACCGTCTCCCGGAGCTGCGACGAAGGGGCCGCGGGCGGAGCGAGAGGCAGCACTGGAGAAGAGGAAAGGAAGGGGACGGGCGCCTCCGCCCCCAGTCCCCGGCCTACCGCGCCGGGCGGGCGGCAGATAACCGGGCTCCAGGGCCGCCTCCCCACGGGTGTCGAGGCCCAGGCCGGCCGCTCCCTTCCTCCCCATGCGAAGCGACCCGGCCCCGGCCCCCACT
>JAOEHX010004918.1:0-12499 GCA_025448015.1 Bolborhynchus lineola | reverse complement strand
CTGGCAGAGCATGAGGCTCAGAAAGTCCTTGGCCAGACCAAACATCACTAAGCCATAACTAAAAACATTGGTGTTATTAGCACTGTTCCCAGGCCGAAAGTCAAAAGCACAGTGCTGCACCAGCTACCAAGAAGGAGAAAAAATGACTGCTACTGCTGAACCCATGACAGCAAGTTTCTAATACTCTAGGACATTGAAAAGATCTCTGATTTTCAATTGCACGCTTGAAATTATTTACTCCTTTTTCTTCAATAGCTCTAGTTAAATATTACTTTTAAATTCAATCACGTATTTTTTTAAAAATGTGCTTTTAATTGACATACGTTTAGCACTGTTCAAAAAACCAAAAGATAAAATGAATCATTGGTGACAAGTAATTCTTTCTTCCTTGTTCATCACAATCAAACCTGTTCCTCTATCAAGATGGTATTTTAAAAATCAAAGTAATCTTTGAATGTTTTATAGTGACTTTTAGAGAGTAGAATTCACAGGTTTTTGACAAACAGTATACATGTCCTTTGTAAATACCGTAGTCCAGCATTTGTTTTTTAACAGTAAGGATTTGCGAGGGCCTGGGCCTCAGCTGGTTTCTGCCATCTCGTGGCTACATGGAGTCACTACCTCAATACTTCTAATTCCCACTAATTCTTAGTAACCAACATTCTCAATAACTAAGCAAGATCACAGAATCAGAGAGAGGGTTGGCAGGGACCTCTGGATGTCTTCTGGTCTGTCCAGGCCCTCTGCTCAAGCAGCAAGTTGTCTTGGACCATGTCCAGACAGCTTCTGAATGTTTCCAAGGAGGGAGACTCCACCATCTCTCTGGGCAGCCTGTGCCAGTGCTTGATTACTTGCACAGTGAAAAAGTGTTTCCTGGTGTTCAAAGGGAACCTTCTGTGTTTCAGTTTGTCCTTCTGGTCCTGTCACTGGGCACCACTGAGAAGAGCCTGCCTCTGTCCTCTTTGCACTCTCCATTCAGGTATTTATACCTATTAACGGATCTCCCCTGAGCCTTTTCTTCTCCAGGCTGAACAGCCCCAGCTCTTTCAGCCTTTCCTCATAGAAGGGATGGTCCAGTCTCTTGATCATCATGGCCCTCCACTGGACCCTCTTCAGTAGCTCCATGTCTCTCTTGTACTGCAGAGCCCAGATCTGAACACAACACTCCAGATGTGGTCTCAGCAATGTTGAGTAGAAGGAAAGGATCACCTCCCTTGACTTACTGGCAGTGCTTCTCCTTAATACAGCCCAGGATACAATCAGCCTTCCTTGCCACAGGTGCATATCACTGGCTCATGTTCAGTTTGGTGTCCACAACTCCCAGGTTTTTTTCTGCAAGCTGCTCTCCAGTTGGACAGCCTTCAGTATGCACTGGTGCATGGGGCTGTTGTTACCCAGGTTCAGGCCTTTGCAGTTCCCCTTGTTGAAATTCATGAGGTACTTGTAGAGAGTAACCCATGAGTACTTTTACAGAGGTTCTATTTAAGAAAGTATGAGATCTGTTGAAGCTTTTCATAGGAAAAACAAAAAAAGCTTTTCACATTTAGACACTTAATAATCTCACTCTCTTTTATATGTGTTTTACTGGGTGATTGGCAGCTAGTTACAGATTTTTTTTTTTTGTCATGTGGCTGACTAAAAATACTGGATAAAAGCTATTTTTATATTTTAAAAGTCTCTTTCCTATTTTTCTGGTGACCAATAAAATGCATGGACTTGTTAGCTTTAGCCTTTTCTCCACTTGAAGTAATTACCTTGGGTCTGTCCCTGAAAGGTCTTCTTCCTTATCTTTTAAACCTTTGCCCTCTGACAAAAGTTCTCAGGTGTGTTCAGACTGTCAGGCACACACTGTTACTGCATAAGACTTCTTCCTGTAAAGAAACCAGTCAAAAATTGCACACAGGTCTTGCACGTTGCAGGAACATGAGTGTTAAGAGAGAAGGTCTAGCCATAAGAGAGTTTGTTTTCTGAAAGAAGAATCAGAGTGGTCTTCACACTGGTGTTGAGGGAGGAGTTAAATCCCTATGAGGAACTCACATCATTTGCCCATGTAGTGATTCAGAACTGTCTTGCTGCTTTCTGTTTATCATCAAGCATTTGCCACTTGTTTTGCATCACACCTCCAAAGCATTAAGTGGCTTCCTGTTGATGCATAATGACTTGATCCCTATTTGATGCTGGATCAAAACAAGAGTCAGGATTTCAGGTCAGAGTGCTCCAGAATGAGATTATTGTATGGAACAGATGATGACTTAAGGATTAGACAATCCTTCAATAATCCTTTTATCATGCCAAGTATGCGATGCCCATTTTTCAGATATGAAGCACATCCAAGTGAAATAGGGAATTGATCACTCATGGTTTGTTAACACAGGAGGGACACATGCAAAGCCATATAAGGAAACAATGGGAAAAGCTCAAAATAGAAGGCTAACTTTATAAACCTTCACCTTAAAAATCACCTCCCTAGATATAATCTTTGGAAGATACAGGTGTACCTAAAAGTGAGAATCATAAAATGGTCAATTCTCTGGCTGTCACCAAGTTTTATGCATGAAACTTCAAGTTTACCTGCTAGCACGCAGAATACCCACTGTTCACCATCAGCAAAAAAGTGATAAATGTTTAATGAAATGGGAGGAGGAGCTATGTTTTCCTCAATTAAGCTTTTGAAACAGCATTTAAGGAAAAAACAGATAGGACAAACACTGCAATGAAGCAAGCTCTGAACAACTTTGTATTTAAACAAGTACATTTTCCTTTTTATTTTATAAGAAGTTTACTGTTGAAAAAATGGTATGTATTAAAGCAAACACATTATACACATAGATTAAACATTAGATAGCAAAACCTTATGGAATGAGCACTACTGATTGCATTGTACAGGGTTTACAATCAAAGATATACTTAAAACCCCTCAAGAATTAATGTACTTTTCAAGGTAAATTAGGCACAAAATTTAGCTTGTAACTAGCTCTGCAAGCATCTCACTGTGATTTGTCTGGTACAAAGTATTACAAGTGATCAAAAACATAAGCTGACTTTTAAAATTGTTAAAATTTTATTCGTACTATGTGCTAAAATAGTACAAATGTATATAACACTCACCTCTGTTAAAAAAGCATCTCTAATAGGGACTATAAAGTAGCATCAAAGGGCTAACCAGGAAATTACCCCTTTATTTGGGCTCAGAATTAGTACGACATAAATGTACGGCTTTGCTTTGTGGACATATTTAAAATTGAGAAAGTCCTACAAAAAAGGGGAAGAAACAGGAAGATATTTTAAATGAACATGAGCTACAAGAGCAGTATTTGAAAGCAACGTTGTTAATAAGGAAACTGGTACCTGACATAGATGCCTCCCTCAGGCCACTGAATAGGATGCAAGATACAGTGTGAAATTTTAAAGAATGAGAGACTGTCTCACAAAAAAAAAATCAAAAAAGAAATCCAAGGAGCAAAAAAACTAATGATTTGCTGCAAGGTTTTAGGTTAAATGAGGTTTAAGCTTAAATGAAGTTTTAGGTTAAAAAGAATTACTAATTTACAAGAAATGAGAAAGCAACAGCAAGTTTGTGTGGACCATAATAATCTTGCTTCACACAGGGATCTTCTTAATATCCGTATCAGAAAAGCATTTGATAAAAATACCAGATTTTCTTTAACCTTCCGTTAGCAAAATGTATTGCTGAAAGTTGTCCTTTTTTTTGCTTGTTTAAAACAAACCCCATTATGATTGCCACAGAACTACAAGGATCTGCATACTTTCTAGGGGTGCATTTTTACTGCATCATACAGAAATTGCTTCATAGGTAAAAATAAACATCTTAAAGTCTTAATGCTGTTTTTGATTAGCGGGAACATAAAAAGGAATGCACTGAAGCAAGATGATAACAAAATGTATCATGCAGTATTTTGGCTTAATGCATACAGTGTTTTCAACCAATAATGTGTCTGGAGGGTGGGGGTTTTAGTCTATTACATTCACATGAAATCGTGGAGAATTAAAAATGTATGTGACAGCAAACTGTAGAAATGTGAAGAGTACTGGGATGCCTAACAAAAGGGTGCCAGATGTGTTATTGTTTCTAGCATGCAGAGCTAACGCTTGAAGGCCTATCACAGCAGTATGAGCTACTGCTACTTCTAGTTCTTTACTGCTTTGTTCATGCTGGCTGTGGTCTGGTCATGGTCAGCAAGTGCTGTATGGCATTAGGAAGTTAACCCACAATCTCTGCAGGTTCAGTGACCAACTTAGATCCATCCCATGCTGTTTTGAACTGCTCAGGAACCGGAAATTCTTTCTGGTAAGAAACAAAAGCAACAATGGTGGTTAAATAAACAGTGGATACCTCATGAAAACTGGCGGAATACTATTAGTGCTACATGACTGAGAAAGCATTGATAGCTCAGACATGCCAGGATTAGAGAGAAGCCTTCTTCATTACCCTAGGAAGCTATTTTACAATGCCACACAGGAAAAAGCCTTATTGCTACCCAGTTTCAAATAGCCTTGGTAGGGTACTACTTTGCAATAATCCCTCTCACACCATTATATGGAACAACTAAGTAAATAAGCCTCAGAAATGACTTTAGATTCTGTCAGTGGCTGGTTTGAAAAACAGTAGGAAGGATTTAGATATGGACATTTAGTGAGGAATCTAAGGATGAAAGCAATCTTACGATGTGGAAGAATAAAATAACACACACACGCCCCAAAATATCATTTTAACCGTGATGCACTTCAAAAGATTCAGCATCCCTTGTGGAGTACACAAACAGAAGCGGAGCATGTAAGAAAATCTCCTTCTATTCTGCGTAATTGGTGAAAGGATGGGAGATGTTGTTGGGTCTTTCTCTGTTCCCAGTAAACAGAAAGCGATGTGAAGGGTATTTTTTTCCATTCAGACCTCAAATAGGTGTTTCCATAGCAAGTAATTTCAGGTGTTATGGTGATTTGAGGTGAGGCTGGTCAAAAGGGCTTTTATTTTTAAGAAATAGGTGAATATACACTCATTGAAAATCATTCCCTTTTTAGTTATCTGAAGCTGGCATCCAGCTGTCACTTTTGGAAATGCAGAGCATGAGAATTCTCTGATACATGTTTTCTTTTATAAAGCTTAAACCCCTTTACCAAGCAAAATTCCAGCCCAAAAGAGTAATGAGAAATTTAAGTTCTGTCTATGACAATTCAGTGCAATTTCAACACTGCTCTGCTGAGGTAACTACGAAACTATTACAAGCATTCTCTGCCTTCATGATCACACACTGCTAGTGTGTGAAGTGACAGAGCAGGACTTTACTAGAACTGCCAGTGGGCATAGTATGAAAATCTTACTGGAACAGAAAAGGAGCCAGGAAAATGTATGTGTTTAAGTGTCTTTTAAGGATGTATGTTAAAAATACTAAGATGTACTTCAGATGCTAGCCATCTACCAACAGCTCTGGAAAAAGAGAAAAGTATATTGTATTATTTAATCTGCAGTAGTATTATATTTATCTTCGTTATCTTAGCATCATCACCTTCAGGTTTGAGTGCTCTTGTGTGAAGTGAGTTTCTTTGGGAAATTATGTTTAGATGTCAAAAAAGAAAATTAAATGGACAGGAGATGAAGGCATTAGCTGTCAAAATGGAAAGAAAGAGCATCATGTCTGATCTTTGAAATTCCTTTATGCTCCAGAAAATGAGGAGCTCTTCCTGCACTGATAGCTGAGATAGCTGTACATAGAAATTCAATCAGTTTAGATAATTATTTGGTGATGTGGAATGTGTAGTGTATTCATCTATTTCCTAGCAGTTTAAGTGCTGTTAGCTACCAAGATTGGTGGGGGAGGGGGAGGAAAGCTTTAAAATACCTCACTTACATAATCACCATCTTGGGGGATGAGTATGTTCATTTCGGATGACTTGGCACTCACAATCTCACAATCTAATGATTCCTCACTGAGGTAGATGTGGCAGCCCTCTGTTTTGTTAATAGAAATGGTTGGCACTTTCCCCATCACCTGCAAAATAAAATCTACTTAATATCAAACTTAAAATGCACACAAAAATACTGTTAATAAAATTCTAATTGCCTGCCTGGTCTAATTTTGGCCAACAACATCTGATCTCTGTGTCAGCTGCCTGCATGATGCTTATATTTGATTTGTTAGACACGGTGAAAATTCTTGGTGGTGGTTAATAAAGATCTATACACAACAGCAAACTTATATACAGCAAGGTTTCAATATTCCATTTGATGAAAAGTGCTTCCCTGATTCTGTCTAATTTCAGTGACACTTTTGTGCTGATGTTTAGGCAGTGTTCACCTTCCTCATCAGTGAGAACCAGTTAAGAAATCAAACATGTCAGCTCCAACCCTGTAAGGGCAAATGAAAGATCCCAGCATACAACAATATTCAACAAGTGATTTGTAATATGTTCTAAAGACTTCAAAGCTCTTTCAGGTTTTACAGCATAAAATAGGAAATGGGTTTTATATCCTTCAGGCAAGCTACAGTTCTGACAATGTACTGAGATCAACTTAATTAAATCCCTAAAGGTATTTCTTATGTCACTTTAAAAGCAAGCACAAGATTTACTTGAGGGGAAAAAGAAATCTCTTGTTTACAATTCTATGGATGAAAAGGTTTCTTCATAGCTGACTGGCTAACTGGCTGGTTGTCAGTAAAAATGCCTTCCTCTCCTCCTGGCCCCTCTAAGCAGGGACAGCAACATACTATGGACAATGCATCAGAAGGACTGAGGTTGCTCCAAGCCATAAAACAATAACAGCATGTGATAGATATGTACTTGTTAATGAAAAAGTATCTCCCATCATTCAAGGTAAGAATATATTTTCAGTTTCAGTTCCTTAAATGTGACAGCAACCAAAGAACAAGTGGTCTGTTCTCTTGCATCTCACCCTGATCCTGAAGTCTGATCTATGTAGTGGATCAATGCATCTTAAACTGTCTTTTCTTTAATGGGTTCTCATGTAATAGAAAACAAAAGGAGGGTGTGTTTAAAAAAATCTGCAAACATCTGGCAAGAAAAGAAATACCATGACAGTATAATAATAAATGAGAGATAGTAATAAATGAGAGAAAGGAGAGCCAAGCAATATTCCACTGAAGTAACTATAGCAAAATCAGTAGGATGAATTTACTGAGATTTGTTGCATTAATGTGTCATGTTATAATTTGGAAATTATAAGATCAGGTCTTAAAAATATTGAGAAAATTAAGGTGGTCAGCACTTGTCATAGTCAAACCCTACCGAAACTGCCTGAGGCATATAGCATGTAGATAGACTGCCTTCTTAAGTGGAAGTCCACTCTACTCTAGGACATAGAAGCTTTATGTACTTTTCATAGAACCTGCTAATCAAAAGAATTTGGATTCTTAGAAAAAATATTTCCCTTTTATTTGAGTATTAGCAGCTATGGTTTCACGATTCATTACATACGAATTTTTAAGCTCTCATAAATAGTTTTAGAGGTAATGATAAAAGTAATCTATTTTAAAAAGCACTCAAATAGATGCTTGGGATCTTTAGCTAGGTGCCTCTGCCATAAGAAGTCATGTAGGGGTCATGAATAAAACTGCTTGTTACAGTTCAGTAGATGATGCACAGCTAGTAGCAACGTCAGCCACTTGCATGAGGTTCAAAATATAAAGAAATACCTTCCTATTATTCCATGTGGTGGCTGTGACCAGCATTTCTGAAGTATGGAGCAGGACTGTCTACGCGTAATATCATATAGCAGGCACAACCTTTTAAGCAAAAGACCTCGCTTTGAAGACCAGCAGTTTGATATAATTTAATAAACATCTCATTTGTTTTTCAGTTGAAAGAATACATCCTAAATTCCCTGCTGAGACAAGGTCATGTATCTTGGACACAACTCAGTATTAAAGCATGTATAGTTAGACCTTTTTGGAACAGGATGATTGCTCTGTTTTGAATGAGGCAACTGTCCCCAGTAGGGAGGGCAATGTATGGACTTAAAATACATATATCTTCTTTTCATGAGAACCCCAAGGAAGATGATATTTGATGAAGTTTTGTTTACCAGTTATCAAAAACAAAATCAGTAGAGGCTCATAGTCCATTTGTAGGCAAGTGACTACATTACTGACTCTTGTAATGTGTCACACCACTGGCAGGGAAGATTTTTGAAACCCTGGCACTTACTTTTACTCTGTGTCATTTAGTTGCCCTTTGACAGTCTATCTCAGCATTTCCACTCAGAGAGTAAAAAAAAGAAATAACCATCTTCTGGTCTTAGAAATCAATTAGCTGACTGCCAGGATTTGTTCCATAAGCACCAATGAACTTTCAAGTATTAGGGGCTGTTTAGCATGAAAGCAAGAAAATTAGGGCCAGAAGTGACAGTTCTTGTAGTGTATACATATCTCTCAGCTTCACTGGAACCAGAAGGGACTGGGCTAAGGGGGTTTGCTCAGTGAGGGTCAATAGTTTTCATAGGCATTTTCTGAATAGATCATCAAAATTTAATGCATATAAAGATATATTTGAATGCATCAATCTCTTGTTTTCGTTGTGCTCCTATGAGTTTTTAAAAGTTCTTGTAGCTACATGTTGGGCTTTACTTTTTGCCTGCTTGTTCTCTATCTTTGTATTTTCAAATAGATATTTACCTGAATCTGAATATCCCTGGAATTGATCACTTCCACGATTCCCACAACGTTGTCAAACACAAGGCCAAACTTTTTACAGTTGTCTAAAATAAAAGCAGTCATAAATAAGAAAGGCAAGATAAAAGCAAATATATGCACACCTGCTGCACTAACTATGAAATCCCCAGTCTTGCACTGCATAGCTGAGAGACTTTACTCACGTGACCAATCCATTACAGTGAATGGAAGGATTCAGATGCGTTATTAATCATAGAATTCATTTTTTTCAAGACTGGCATTTAAAACTCAGCTGAGCTCTCCACTCACCAATAGTAATTGAATTGATTTTTCCTTTTATCTGAAGTGTAGATTTGTTACACTTAAAAATGTAGGCCACTTGCTTGAGTTCAGTGTTGGTAATGGCCAGGTCATTCTTATCCTCTTGATATTCCTATTTCAAAAGAAAGTTTATTTAATTGGTTGTCTTTAACTTGCTAATAGTCAGACAGAGTTTAGAACAACTTATCCTCGAGTCACTGCATCTTCAGTTAAAACAGAGCAATATCCTTCCTGTGGCTTAAAAATGCAGTCTGCTTGGTGACTGGGTATTTCACCTAATTCTCCCTTAGGTGACACAAGTATATTTTAGAGCTGCAGAACTGGAGAACTTAGCACAGGCCATGACAAAATCCATTGATTTTGTAGCAAAAAAAGACAATTTAAAATGTACTCACAAAACTGTTGCTTGGCTCTCACCCAATTTAGACCATCACCATGAAGAACAGAGAAATCTTTTGCTCCCCCAAATGTTATAAAATGCTCTATACAGTGTGTTATGAACTGGTGCAGTCATTATCATATATAAAGAGTAATAGGTGATGAAATTTCATTTCATTATGAAGCATGAAAGGAAATTTACACTCTATGGTTGTCCAGGAAAGAGTATGGATGCACAAGGAAAGCTCCAGGTACTGTAACCATAAGGCAACATAACCCTGGCAAACTGACTGTACCTTATACAAACTGAGCTCCCCAGTAATCACTGTGTCTATACACTTATGCATGACTAAACTGCATATTGTTTTCCCCCTCTTTTAACCACAGTCACATGAACTTTCACTCGTACATTCTTTGGTTTAAGCCTGCATAAATTAGCATCCGAGCTTTAAAGAAATCTACCTTTCCCATCTGTAGATTGAGCAAATGGAAAATCCTTCTTGACTTTTAAGCATGGGAAACATACTTGCTTGGAATGGGTGATGAAAAAGGAATGTGTAATTCCATTGGTTAACGAAGCTGGAGAAAGTGCTCTGTGATAATACCTATATATCTCACTTGCATAAATGGCCTGCAAGAAGGGATTTTAACTGGAATTCTCCACTGGACTTTTTTCTAGAGGATTGTCTTATTTTGGAAGGAATTTATATGCTGGTTCCAGCATTCTTCAGTTCAGATGAATTAGCATATGATTCTCAGAGACGAATTAATTTTAGATGCTACAGAATAGTAAAAATTAAACTGTAAGCAAGGCAGAGCAATGCAAGACTCGGCCCATTTTAGTTGCAACTTTGACTTGTTGCACCTGGATTATGGAGAGCTTCTTGCAAGACGTTTCAGTGCTCAACCCGGTATATGCAACATGCAGGCTGCAATTCAGAGGTGTGACTGGAACTTACCACTCTCCACTTCTTTCCCTCCAGCTCCAAGACAGGGGCATGGCTCTGCTGTGGGGAATTCTTAGGAGAGGTGGGACTTGGTGTATGGCTTTTTGTCGGAGAACGAACAGATGGACCTTGGGCACGTAGGCTGGGGTTCTTGTGAGTCTTCTGGTCATCAGAAACATGCCGAAGCCCTAAAAAGAAAAGGTGTTTATGAAAGAGAGTCTGTTTTCCAGTCCTAAGGGTGTTCATATTTAAGCAGGAAGGATTCATTTGTAATTGTGTTAAATTATTCTGTGAATTTAAATTCTTTATTTCCTCAAGGTTGTCTGGGTAATGATCTGAAGTGTAACTGCCTACATTTTTTAGCAGTTTCTATAAAACCTCTTTTTCTGTGCAAGAGCTAGAACAGGAAATGCCACAATGTCTTCTAGTCCCTCTCTGTCTGTAGCGAGCTCTCAGAGCTTGTCATATCATACTTTTCATCCATAAAAATGAGATTCTTTTGCTACTTTATGACAATATTTGACATAGCCCTGCAGCATTAAAGGCAGATATATCAATCCTATGTATTTAAAATCACAGCCATTCACTGTAGGTGCAACTGTCCAGTGTTATTACAAAAAGCTTTATTATTGTGGTCCATGCTGATCTATGAGCCATACCTTTCAACCTAGCATTTAACACATTGTGACACAGGTTGGGACACTGAATGTGAATCAGACAGGCGGATAAATTTTTGTTGCAATTGCAACTTAGAGGTTCACCAGCTACTGGGGACTGAAGATGTCCAGCTTGGCTGCCTTAAAATTTAAAGGATGCTTCTAAATACATGGTGTGAATTTCAGGCATGTGAATGTATTTGGGTGCTGTTGTTCCTAGAGGAGGTTTTGGCATGCAGTCTCATTCATCAGACTCCCTGGAAGCCTCACAAGTTGCTCAAATGTGACTTAAAAATGCAGTGGAAGTTAGGTTAATACATACGGCAGCTCTTGATATAGTTTGACTTAAGGACCAAAACTTGGTTTCTCCTGACCTTTGGTAATTGCCTCTCCCTGGTTAAGCTGTGCAAATAGAGCAGAGCGAGATGCACTTCCTTCATCCTTTACAGTTTCTGTATCGAAGATGGGGGGAGGTCCAGGTGGTGGTGGTGGTGGTGGTGGTGGGGAGAGGCACGAGGTGCTTGTTAGAACAGACCGCATAGACATGGATGATGCTACAGGACCCTGTTTGAGATAGATGGAAATTATTTTCATACAGTGTTTCAAGCAACATTGTATTACGATAACTCTTATTTACTAACATCCTTGAATGCTGTGAGTTTGACTGACTCTAGGCAGCTGCTGGCTCAGAAGAATTTCTGGCACCATAATCAGATATAATACTGTGAATCTTCCCCTGCTCCCAAGCAGGCAAAGGCTGGACGGACTGACAGTCCACAGCACTATCTTACTGCAGAACTACTCTACCTAAAATATTTCTCAAAATAGTTGTCAAGACTGATGTTAGAAAACTTTTATAGTAAAGATTCCATAATTTATTCCAGTGTTTTCTTACATGAAAGGGAAAATGTCTCCTTTTTTTTCAAATACCAAATACAGTTAGTAATAGTTTGGTCTGCTTTCAGTAACATACAGAAAATGTTTTGATCTAACCCAAATTACTGTGAGGGTCATGAACTGTCAGTTATACATATGCAGCATGCTAAATTGTAGGCAAGATGTAAAATGTTATTCTTCAGACTGTTCAAGTCATCTGCAAAGCTTCATATACAACAGAATTTAAAACTATGGTAATTCAGGTCTCATTTCTTAAATTCGGTTTTTGAGATATTAGTTCAATTTCTCAAATTTTTTTTTTTTTTTTCAGTTGCAGGAGATCACAGCACACAAGTTATGAGTGAGGGCAGCCTTGGTAAAGTAAGTAATCCAACCTTTCTTTCAGTTTGCATAATCAAAAGTACATCTTTAGGTCTGAATTATAATGCTTACATAGAATAATATCAAACAGGCAGAAAATATGAATAATGATCTGATTAAAATTTTATGCATCCTAGTAATATGTGAGATAGAACTGAGAAACAGAATCGCTTTTTCTCTCTTGCCACTGAGTGTCACTCTGATCCTACCTCTCTACAGCGGATCAGGGACTCTTAAAAAAAAGAACTGTTGTGAAAAATTAGATTGGCTCTGATGCATTTAGATGGCTATACAG
>JAOEHX010004914.1:0-18560 GCA_025448015.1 Bolborhynchus lineola | reverse complement strand
ATGATTTTTGCTTTATAAGGGAAAAACTTTTCCTCCCCTGCTCAAAAACAAACAAACATTCTTATATAAATTTCGGAGTGGCTTGGCTAGGGTTTTGTTTACTCATTTGTGAAGCAAAACCAAAGGGGTGTACTTTTGAGCCCTAGAACTCCAGATGAACTCAGGGCAATCCTGTCTGCCCCTTTCCTCCTCCTCACTCATTTAATTAAGGCTGGGAATTCAGGTACTCAAACCTCATGAGATTTAGTAAGTTTCTTTGAAACCATTAATAAATCACAATGAATGTGTGCCCCGTTTTCTACTCTTGGCTAAATATAGCGGTGGCACTGGGTCTTCATGTCCTCTTCTGTCACTGGTACCAGATGAAACTTCTTAACCAAGCTGAGCTCTATCTTTACAGCTGTAGGGATTTTTACTTTTGCTGTTCCAACTGAGGGGGTGTCTCCTCAACTTCATGGCTTGAATGCTTAGGAATGGACTTCAAATTTCTAACCTGCAGATGTGCTAGAGCCTTTCCTCCTTGTGTCAGTGGTATTGTTTTAAACCTTCATAGTTGTTTTTCCCATCTTGGGATATCTGTGAATATACTGACTGATGATAAATCTGTCTTTTCTCAGCCTGGTTTTGGGAGTCTGAATGCATTTGAATCCACTGTTATGTGGTAGGCTCTCAGACATAGCTATTTGCCATACAGACCTGTTCACCCATGCCTAAGGGGAGGGGTTCAGATGGTGCAAGTGCCCACCATCCCATATCTCATCTCTCCGGTGCTTCATTCCCCTTCTCTGCTGGAAAAACTGGATAGAACTTAAATGCATGGCAGATTTTATTCACTATTGCACATTGTTTTATTCCACCTTAAGTAATTGAAATGACTTCACTGCAGCCATGCAAATAAAGCAATTTCATCGTGGCCTGGAATTAACCTGCATAGGAGCTAATTGCCTTGGCCTTTTTCTGTTCTCTCTCAGCATTTTGATTTTATTTTGTTTTTAAATATAATCATCTGTATACATGTTTTCAAATACTAGCCTGCTTGAAGTCGATTAATGTATTCTGTGCATGCCCTATCAGTGGAATTTCATTTTGTTTTCAATATTGCTTTTGGCTTTAGTTGGAGAGACCCAAGATTTTGATTTAAGTCACCCATTTGTCTGCTGAAAAATCTGAAAGTCTAATTTCCTGCCCACCATGGTAATTAAAGATTGGAAGAAAGATTTGTCTGGTAAATATTGTACACACAGTGAAGTGGAAAATGTGCTGAGTTACACTTGTGGATTAAAAGATTGATTGATTGCTTTATGAAGCCCTGAAGTTAGCCACCAGTGTCTAAGAAAAATTGTCTTCACTGTTACTGTATGTGTCAGCTTTCTTGGCAATTGACTGGAAAAAATCTTCTAAAGCTTAATCCAGATACAGCTGTAAATAAATGTTACTTCTGTCTCATGCAAGATTCTTTTCTCTGCAGAGCATATATATGCAGTGTAGTGCTGGGAGGGAAACACACCAACCGGAGTGGTAGCTGAGAGATGGTGAGCGACGTGTGTACCAATCTGGCAGCTGATGTATAGCTTTTAGGGAGATAAGCTGCTGTAAAGGATAGATGTTCTGGAGGACAGGTTGTCAGCTGCACGTGTGTACATACACACGCCCCCACTGGTCTTGCTGTCTTGTGCATAACAGTACCACCTATCATCCATTTCAGGGTTTTGCCATTTCTCAGAAATACAGGTTGTACTTCTAGTCTTTGCCTCTTCACAGGTTTTAGGATAGCTAAACTCTGCTAGCAGCCGCAGTTATCTCTCAATAGAGCTTTGAGGAGAGGATGCAATTACTCCATCAAGGAGCCTCCAGTAGGACTGAGGAGCAGTGGAGAAACTCGGCTCCCTTGTCCTGAGAGCATATAATAGACTCCTTGGCAGCTGATGGCTTCGTGTCATTAGCTGCAGTACATGTTGGCACTCTATGTATTTGAAATTACTCGAGTGCTTTTTTGGTGTATTCTTGCTCAGTGCGCTGGTCTTGTTCTTCTGTGTGTCACAGGCATAGCCACACAATTGTGGTCCCTGGTTGTGTTTGTTGTGGACGGGGCAGATTGGTTGCCAGAAAATGGTTTTGGTTGAGAATAGCCAAGGACAAGCTGTGGGTTCATGCAGAGTGACAGCTATGCTGTACACTGTAGAGAAGCATTGAGCTATGCAAGAGTATTTCTGCTGCATTTGGGCTTGGATGCACCATGTGTAGCAGAGATTTTGTGTGTCATGTTGAGCACAATCAAATGTGACGTGCTAATTCTACATCTCATTTCTCCTTTCTTTTATGCTTTTTAGGGTGTTTCAAAGATGACCGTATTGTGTTCTGGACTTGGATGTTTTCAACATATTTTATGGAGAAATGGGCCCCCCGGCAAGATGATATGCTCTTCTATGTCCGTCGAAAACTGTCCTATGTCACTGGGGATAGTACAGAAGGGAAAAAGGTGAGTAATAACGTATTTAAACCTGGGAAATTTAAGTTAATATGGGATTTGGTGATCTGGAGTACCTGACACATCTGATAAGCTACAAACCAAGGATAAGGAATCTCCAGCTCTGACCAACAAAAATTATGCAGAATTGGCTCATAGGGCAGTACTGTGGTTAATGCTGTGGAGTACCTGCAGTGTGTGCATATACTTTATAGTGGTATATACATATTTCACAGTACATATATTGCACTGTGAAGTATGTGTGAAAACATAAACTGTACTGTGAAGTATCAGCAGCATAAATAAGCTTCACTATCACAGGCTTGAGGAGATCAGAGTTTGCATGCTTTTTTGGGGAAGCTTTTATATTGGTCAGCCCACATTCATGGGGAAAGAGAGGGTATCCATGGTGATTTCTGGTTTACTCTTCAGTTATATTTTACAAATTGAAAGTCCCTTCCTGAGAGATGAGAGTTATCAGGAATGATCACCTGTTGTGTTCATTGTGTATTCAGTAGCAGAATGCTTGCAGCCTCCTGTAGGTGGGATACAGTAGTAACAAACAGTAAAGAAACAAATGTATTCTCATAGAATCTGTATTTAAGACAATATCTACTCCTATAGAAATACTCTTTCTTGAAAACATGTGATAAGGTAACGTAGTGCTGCTGCACAGGTATTTTCCCATTAGAGATTTGAGAAACTTTTCAGCATTTTGTCGCAGGTTTCTTAGGTGGGGAAAATAAAAGTGAGAAATCGCGGTTTTATTGGGAATTAAGGAGATGGCTGCAGAGGATCAAAAGCAGGAGGATAAATGGAGTTAAAAAAGACTGGTTTTAACTTCTTGACACATGTAAATAATTTACACTGTTATAGAATCACAGATATTTGCTCCTGGTGCATGTGATGGCTTTTTTAACCAGGTATGCCAGTGTTCTCTATGTTTAAACGTGGTGACATAGTTGTTGACTCCCTTGAGAAAATGATCCCAGAAGAGTTTCCAGTAGTTTTTGTTGGAGATACAGAAATAGGCAGAATTATCTTCACTCTTCCTGCACTCATCCATCATGACAAGCCACTAAAGAGGAGATGGCACAATACTGTTCTTTCTCTGACAGATTAATCGTTTAGTAGACTTCAGCCAGCAAACTTTGAGTTTTAAGACTTTTGGAGGGACTTTTTGTCCTAACTGTTGTGTCAGTGACTATAAACACATTTGTGTTTCACATCAAAAAATACTGTGGCTTTGTTCAGCCTAATAAAGGTATGGGTTGTTTAACCTCTTGTCTTAACCAGCAAGGTTAACCTCAGAGGAAGCCTTGTCACTTAAATTGATTCACAGATTCTGATCAATCTCTGTTATTAATCAGTTTAAAGTGTTTGAACCTCTCATGGAGAGAAGACAGTGAAATAAACTCTTGTATTTGTTCTGAGAGCTTTATTTAAGCCTCCTAAAAGGATCATAAATAACCTTAATTTGTAGGGTGGTTTTGTAAGTGGCAGTTATTACAAAATCAGCGTTAGTGAATTGCTTGCTATAACAGCTAAGATGGGAGGTGTGCCTTATGGCACATACAATATTTTCTGACTCCCCCCTGACTGTGCATTTTGCTCATCCTCTGAGAAATGGACCTTTCCTGTGGCTTTGAAGTACTTCAGGTGCTTTGTGAAACTTTATAGTTTGGTGATTCTTTGGTATCTGTGCGGATCTCCTCCTGTTTGATTTTTAGCTCACTGCCAAAACTCCTCTTGTATCTAATTTTTGAGCCTGTATCTAATTTTTGTCCTGTGCAACAAGGCACTAAACAACTACTCCTAGTTTTTTGAATTACAGCTAGACAAGTTTTATTTTACTTTGTAGTTCCAGTCATCCTTTCTTGAATGTTGGCTCCTGCCTTGTGCCCAGGCTGTGCCAAACAGTCTGGTGGTTATTTCTCTGTGGGCCGTGCAGAGGTTGAATATTAGGTAACATGGAAGTGGGTCTCTTTGTAGCTTGGATATATGCAAAGCAAGTTCATTGTAGTTCTTCCATAGATATTATATATATACTTTGCATTTGCCTGGCAATTGTCAGTTGACTGAAGTCTGTCAGAGATGCATGAGTTGAATCGTTGTGCTATAACATTTCAGAGCATTAGTTTATACGCATGAAAATAAGATTCTCACTGCTTTGAGCACGGTAATCTGTAGGATTGGTGACAACAGCAACAAAACTGGATTGAGTGGGGAGGGGCTGTTTATCTGGATGCTGACAATGGTGATGTTTGTTTTCTGAGATGAAGAGCTCATGTGGCATGTTTGCATCATTTACATGCCATGGTGTAATGATTCATGTCAGTGAGAGGCAAGTGCCAATTTATCAAACACTTTTCAGGTTTTGATGGCTGTCCTGCGTGATTAAAAGTCGTGTCTGGTTGTAGTGTTTTTTTCTGTGCTTACTGAGCTGAAGAGTGTCAGCAATAACATTTGATTTTAAGTTGAAGTGTAATAGAGGATAAACAGCAAAACCTGATAGGCTCAAGATTAGAGGTTCTGTTCAATTTTAAGGCTGAATGACAGTGCTTTGGATACAGCTTAATCACAACTGCCTAAAGTAATAAATCTCACAATTTGCTGTATCAGTAGGTGATGATGGTAAACTTCTCTATCATCGTGAATTTTATTTTAAATGGCCTTTTAAGTGATCTACTTCATGCGCTCTCTGGTCTATCCATTTGCTTCTCCTTTCCACCCTACCGATTTCTAAAAGATGCATGTATAGGTGAAACAGCAATAATCTTTTAATATGGTCTGTGCCAGGGCAGAACTGCCATCTTGTATTCCGGGCTGTATCCATTACACAGACTCTTGGATCCCAGAGGAATGCATTCAGCTTTGTGTTTTTTTGGCATGTCACAATTAATACTCTTGCAGGGGGTTTTTTATTTGCTTCTTCTCTCGGTCTTCAAGCAAAATCAGAGTCTCTATCTGTCAGGACCTGTGCAGGTAGGGCACTGTGGAGCATAGCTCTTCTTAACGGATTTAGTAGGCTTTTTAAGGTGGAATTGCTTTGACTTGCTCTATATGCACTGTTAAGTCAAGGCTCAAAAAGCTTCTTTGCTGCTGCCTTGCACACCAGCTGATGGGACCTACTGGAAAATGCAAGCCCTCTCCTCACTTACAAAGAGTCCTGTACATTGCTAAAACCTACAGCTTTGAAAGGTTAAAGTGGTTAGACTTGGGATTCTGATTTTTAAAATGGTGTTAGATCAAGATTTAGTATCTGGCTCTTTTCAGTGCAACAGGTGTATGCTTTGTTAAAACTGGAAGCTTTGGTTCTCTGCAGAGAAGCTCTACTTTCTCATGGGACTGTGGAAGGTGCTAGTATGGTGTTAACAGAAACAACTGCCAAGTAGGGAAACTAAAGTAAAAAACCCTAGTGACAGGCCAGCAGAGTGAGGTTGTATTAACCCATTCAGCCTTGCATCATGCCTTGTCACCTGAAAAGGGTGCTGTGTTTATAGGGCAAAGCAATGAAAAAGATAAATTTAAGACATAGTTGGTATGTATTCTGAGCTTGCCTGGATTTTGGAGTAGGTCCTGTTTTCTTCAGCATGGAAGAGCAGCGCTGCCAAATGCATGGAGTAATCATTTAGGCTGCAAAGTCTTCATAAAGCTTAGGCTACTGATGTTGTGGCTGCAGCTTCAGAAACAGAACTGAACAGGAGCCATCGTTTACATGTTTATGTGCATCTGAACCTGTGACACAACAAATATTGGCTGTGGTTGGGAGATCAGTTAGTTTCCAAAGCTAAATGACTTCAGGCACGGGACTCCCACTGAAAATCACAGGATTTTCATAGCTGAATCTAATTCACCATCACCATCTGTCTGGCTGGAAGATTTGGAAACCTGAATTTAGCATCCAGCAGAAATGGAAGCTTATAAACTCTTACATTGCTGTTCCTGTTGTACCTTTCAGAGCAGTGCTATTGTTTGTTTGTTTGTTTATCCATTGTAAACAAACAGGATGTCTCCAGAACTGTTTGGTGCACTTCAGTGGGGGTTCCACATCGCCATCTGAATGCAGCAGAGAAATAAGCAGCCAAAAAATGAATAGTTTTTCCAAATGAATTCACTCCTTTCACATAGTATGTGGGAACAAACAGTGATTGCAACATGTGCAAGTCAGTACAGAAAGACAGCTGTTCTGCCTCAGCTCTTCTGTTGTGCTGTTTGTGGAGGTGTTGCAGTGAGTAGGAACAGTGGCAGCTTCTCCAGAAGTACAGTATAGAATCATAGAATCAGCTGGGTGGTAAAAGACCTTTAAGATCATCAAGTCCAGCAGTTACCCTGGCAATGCCAAATCCACCACTAAACCATGTCACTAAGGTTTGTGAACGCTTCCAGGGGCAGTGACTCAGCCACTCCCTTGGACAGCCTATTCCAATGCCTGAGCACCATCTCGGTGAAGAAATGTTTCCTAATATCCAATGTAAGTCTCCCCTGGCATAACTTGAGGCTGTTACCTCTTGTCCTATCACTGGCTAATTGGGAGAAGAGACTGACCCCCACTTCATCCTCCTTTCAGATAGTTGTAGAGAGCAGTAAGGTGTCCCCCCTTGAGCATTCTCTTATCCATCAATGTTGCTCTCATTTGGAGAATGAAAACGGAACACTGGCATTACCAGATTAATATTATGATTTTTCTATAAGGAGCTCAACATCTTAAATGCAAATTTTGCTTTTCTTTTACAGTTTTCCGCAGAAATTCCTGTGCTTTCTCATGCTATTTTGCTGATGTTTGGTTGTTTAAGTACATGAACATAATGGAGCTGATACTTTGCAGCCTCTGCTCACAGTGCAGTTTTTGCAAGACTGTCTCCATTTCCTGTGTGTGCTGTGTCAGACTACCTGGCAAAAGTGAGGAGAAAAGTACTGCTGCAGGTGTAACAAGAACATCTCTGCCCAAACTGAAATGGGTCTCTCTGTGACTCAGAATATGCTTGTGACATACCTGCTAGGCTAATGAGCATTCAGGGTGGAGATGATTTCATTATTCTGTCCTATTTCTGAAGTAAGTCTGTGTATAAGGCAAAGTGAGCTAGCAGCTGAAATATCCTCACGGTGTCACAGTCGGTAAGACTCCTGACTCAGGAAGGGGGTGTGGGCTGCAGGAGTGTTTTTAATGAAGTGCCTTTTATTGCTTCCAGTCTCTGAAGAACGCTTCTTAAGCAGTCAAATAGAGTGACAGGAAAGCCAGGATTAGAAGTGAATTTGATATGAATTGCAGTGAAACATGGCAGCCTGGAGTCATGTGTCTGAGAAGGTGCTCTGTTGTCTGAAGCAGAGAGAAAAACTTTGTTGGGAAGAAGCCCAGACCCAGTTTCCCCATCTGATAGAATTGTAATGAATAATTCAGTATTGCAAATGCAGTGTATCTGAGTCACTGAGGCTTGAGGGACAGAAGAGCACTGCTATAGGCTGGGCTTTGCACCCTGGAGAAGGTGAAAGTGTCAGCCTGGAGCTCCTTAAAGCCTCATCGGGCTACTAGGTCAGCACAGCACTTTGTGTGTTTGATCTGTGGCTTACAGTCACTTTCAGCTTGTTTATTAAGGGTATGAAAATGTCTGGTTTCAGTGTAGAAATTAATATGCAATTGAATTGAAGCTCTGGAATATTGCAATCAAATCTATAATAACACCAGTAATTAGAATTTAAATATCTAGTCTATCCACCAGTTGTTCCCCTGTGCATTTTCTGGTCAGTAACCCAATTTAATCATTTCCACATTCAAAAGAGATGGTTTCAAATACGATGATTTATTAACATTTTGTAATCTTATTTCTCCTATGTCCTTGTCTGCTGTCCTTGTCTGCCGCCCTTGTTACTGATGTAGCATGCCTTCCCTTATTTTGCTGACTGTATTCTGCAGGAGGCACACTACGTGTTGCTTCAGGCACTTGTGGATTTCTAAGGAGCTCTGCAGAAAGATTGGGAAATAATATTACAGGAATTAGGTAGCAGTGAGCAACCTGTGACACCTGAAAATATTGGCTACTCTGTGGTCTGGTGCCATGTTTGGTAATGCTTAAGTCTTGAGATATGTATCTGCACTTTCAATTTTTGAAAGCTGACTTAGAATCACGGGGCTTAAAGGGACATTAAAACTGATCTAGTTCCAACCGCCTGCCATGGGCAGGACCACCTTCCCCTAGACTGTGTTGCCTGAGGCTCTGTCAAACCTGGCCTTGAACACTGCCAGGGATGAGCATTTGCAACTTCCTTGGGCAACCTATTCCAGTGCCTCACCACACTTCTAAGTAAAGATTTTTTCCTAATATCTAAACTAAATCTCCCTGCTGCCATCTTAAAGTCATTCTCCCTTGTCCTGTCACTACATGCCCTTGTAAAAAGTCCCTCTCCAGGTTTCCTGTTGTAGGCCTCTTAGGTACTGGAAGACCTGAATATAAGGTCTCCCTTGAGCCTTCTCCAGTTTAGCAGATCATGGAGTATTTGAACTGGGGAAACAAAGCTGATGCAGATGGAGTACAGAGTGTCAGGTGGCAGCTAGGATTACATTGTCAATATCTCAAATACAGTGTTTTTTCTTGCTTTGCCCATACTGATCAGCATGTTTTAATTCAGCCTTGTCTTGCTTAGCCACAGTTAAAATGGCTTTCTCGGTATCAGAGCTGTGCTGCGGGAAATCTGTTTCCACACCCTGTGAATCTTATGATTTACATGTTATTGCTTTCCCCTCGTTTGATGAGCATTATCAAGCATTCAGACTGTTCCTGTAATTTGAACAACTTGCACTTTCCTTATTTTTAATTTTTTTATACATCTTCTGCTATTGCTAGAGTTGCAAAGACAGAACTAGACCTTCTGGGTTCTTTTCACCTAAGTGATTTCAATTATGGCTGGTTGAAGTCAGCCTGTAACTCTGTGGGTCCCATTAGCTTTTCTCAGTCTTATGATTTACTTGTTCTTCATTTTGCTTCTTCATGTACATTGTGCACATACTGGAAACAGTTAGATGTGTAAACTTGTTAAATCTTTGTTTTCAAAGATTTCGTTACTTTCTGATCCAGAAGGAATGAATTGTGCTCATTGAGGAGAAGAAAACAGAATACGTTTGATATGAATTCCTGTTGATTCCTTTTGTAAGAGCTGTGATTGATTTTAATGTCATAAATATTGAGATATATAATAATGAAGAAAGTGAGAATTCAGTGAAAAAATACTGAAGGCAGTGCAGGATCTAAGTAGTTTGGTGTGCGTGCTCAAATGAGTTGGGGCTACAGAATGCAGAGGTTATAAGGAGGGTGTTTTATGTCTTTGAAGAAGGAGGAAGCTGTTGTTTTTAGCGGCCAACTGATGCTATACATTGCCCTGCTTTCCTTTTACTCCTCTCTCATTAGAGGTAAATGAAGTCTGGCTTTTTAAAGGTTACTGTTTAGTTTAGACTTAGTCATAGACCAGAGTCTCTTCTTCCTCCAGAATCACAGTTGGGTGGAAGGAGAGGCTGCCAATGGATTGAAATTGAGGGATGTTTGCAGGGGATACCTTACCTTTTCTAAAAGGGATTGGGATGATGAGCAGCATAATTAACCTTGAATTTCAGTGGCTGGACATCACAAATCAGAGCACTTTTCACCCTGAGGTGAACTGAAATATTGACTTTAGGATGGTCTTACATCATTAAGCTGTCATCTGCAACAGATCAATAAATGACTGGAGAAAGATTAGATTGTAAGGAATTACAGCAGCACTGAAACCCATGTGAGTAGAGGGAATAGTATGTCTACAGTATGTAATATGGGTATGTCTGATCTCTTGTAAAAATCCCTTTAACTAATCTTTGTGGAAATTAATATGAAAAGAAATGAGTAGGAATAAAGGCTATGTGTGAATTCACTGTGGTTTTCAAGCTCACACTGCAGCTGTGCTTGTTCAGCGAACAGGCGGTGAGTCCAACTGGTCTGTGGGTACAGTTACCTCTGTTTCCCCAGCCTGAGCCTTTCAGTGTTACTGAGCGTTGGTGGAAGGTAGAAGAGGGTTTTATAATGAAGTGGTACAAGACTGGAATTTTATCACTCAGAGCTTTGTCCAGAGAACAAAGTTCTGCTTTGCTCTCCTTAACAGCTGTACAAGACTTGTTCCCTAAAAGCTCTTGGTTAGCACAAGGTGAAGTTTCCAAGCCATCTAGTTAATGATCATTTTATTCACTTAAAGATTTAGCTCTGTTTGATTCATAGAAGGGAGGGCAGTCAGCCTAGTCAACTTACTCTTTAAAATGCTGAGTTTACTATGAAAAGAAAGCATAGTTCTAGATCTTTGCCTGAAAAAAGTTAAACTTAAGTGATTTAGAACCATGCTGAAATTTACATATGGTGAAATCACTGCCTGTTTTACCCTTCTCAATTAATATCAATCTTCAGGAATAAAAGAATAGTGCAAATCATGCTAGTGATCCTCCTTGTGTAATAGCTCTTTTCCAAACGTGTTATGTCCAATTTCATAATTGCTAGTGGAGTCTTTAAGTGGCAACAGAATACAAATTAAATTCTTATAATGCAGTATTTTATTGGGGGTTGTATTTTTGTACCAAATAGAAATGATTTATTCAATCACGTTTTATTTTTAGCTTCCTCAGCACTCATTACCTGATTTATAGTCATTACTGTTGCTTTATATATTTATTACATAAAGACTAACAAACCTTAAAAGGTCTGTGGCTTTCAGTGGCAGGACTGCAAATAGATCTGTAAATCCAGCAAATTACTTTGGTACCGAAGAAAAGGTGGTGAATGTTCATATTAATGGATATGTAATTATTCCCCTTTGAAATCCGATCATAGTTACAGTGGTTTGCTTGGTTTTTAAACATCAATCTAGACTATTGTAGATACACCAATATCAAATTTACCTTGAGATACCTTTGGGTAAGTTGCAAGTACTTTGCTAATCTTGAGATGAAATCCTAGCTCTTCTGAAGTTGCTGAGAGTTTTACCATTCACTTCCGAGGGCAAGAATGTCTTTCCTATTAAATATATGGGTAAAATAAATTGCAGAATAATATAGCAAGGCATATGAGTACATCTGATCTCTTGTAGAAGTCCTTTTGACTAGTCTTGCTTCTTGTCTGCTGTGAATCCATTCCTGCAGTATTCCCTGGGCTCTTCCAAAGTGCATCCCTCATTTACATAAGGTTATTGCTGCTGTTGTGAAGTCCTAAATATATACAAGAGATATGAGAAAGAGGAGGGGAAGGGAGAAGACATTTGCAACAAGTTCAGCTGCTTATGTTAACTGACATGGCTTCTTTATGACAGGAAATACTGCAGCTATTGTGATCTAGTCTGCATAATTTTGGCTTCAGTGGGTTTCACTCTCTTTTACAGATAAGTGTGACAAAACAGGGTGAGTAGTTTGTTTACATTTCAATTTAAAAAGCATGTTTGATGATAGCCACCCATGAACCTCCTGCTCCTGAGTAGTATGGTCTGGAGCAGGAGCAGTGCCTGTTGCAGTAACACCTCTCATGTGTCATCAGCCATCCTTCAGCTTGAGTGATGAAAGAGGATAATCCACTGCCGTTCTCCAAGGCTCTTATTCCACCTGCAAACACCCTCCTGTGCCTTTGCTGACAAATACACGTAGCATTTGCAGTAAATCTTCCAAGTTGAATGTTGAAGCAAAATGTCAGCATGGTGTTGGTAGAGGTGGGTCATGAATAGTGCTTCTGCACTATGAACTTTCTTGCTTGGAAGTCATGAATGAGTAGCAGAAGTTCCAGTAACCCAGTATTTCTCCTGCCAACAAATGGAAGAGGGAGTCCAAAGTTATGCATAGACTGCCCTGGGTAATTGCATCCCGGAAAAGTTGAGCAACTGCTGTTGGGCACACAGTTTGTCCCATTTGGACCTTTGAAGGGACCTCTGCATAGCACTGGAGTCTGACTGAGAAGCCTTCTTGCTGTTCAGATTTATCCAGAGACACTAGAAATTACAGTCAGCTTTTTACATCATTTACTGCACGTTCGGTTGGTTAGCTTTTGATTATACAAAGTAGTTGTGGGGAGAGAATTCAAAGTAATTGATACTGAAGCAGATTTTTATAAAATGGTTGGTTTTGTCTGCAGCTGAACTTTGCCTTTTGCACAAAGCAGTTTACAGTCGCTTTATTGCAGTGAGCTTTGTTTCAGCTTTATAGCTAAGGTGGGTGTGAAGTTGCCATAGCTACTGGGCATTATGCTGCCTTTATGTGGGCTCCAGAGTATTTTCCAGGAGGATCAGGTGCAACTTCTGAATAATTAATAGTGTCCCGGGAAAGGGAATTGGATTGTTGTTTCACAGGGTTATTCTTTTCATTGTCCTCTGCAGTTGCTGCCAGTGAAAATTACAGTAGTGTTATCTCGGGAAAGCCCCATATGGCATCTGAAATAATCTGTCTTTTTTATTTTAGTATATTCTTGCATTGTTAAATATAGTTGTTCCCTTTTAGATACTCTCTCAGATATAAATATTCTAGGGAAGACTTATAATGTAATCTGCTGTCAATGCCATTGTCCCTTCTGCAGTTTCTCTATGTTGACAGAGCTGGGGATGCACCCTTCCTATAGGGCTTTGCACGCTCCAGAGAATACCAGACGACTTTGATTTTCTTTCCATTTAAGAGATGGGTCTGTCGATGCCGAGCGGATGAGTGAGCAGATGGGTTTTCACGGGTGACTTGGTTAAATCCGTTCGTGTTGTCTTACTGGGTGTACATTCTACAATGATGTTTGGCAGGCTGTTACAGAATGCAAAAGCGCTGCTTTGTATACAGGTCTGTGTTAGCGCAACTTCTCGCAGCCTGTTAAATACACCTGAGGCACAACTCTTTGGAGATAAGTGACTGTAGTGATTTCTCGTTCTGAGAAAATGCCCTGTCTCAGTGCCAAGAAGTTCTAGTAGCTCCTGGGAATTCAGGCTGCAGAAATTATAGAATTGTTTAGGTTGGAAAACACCATTAAGATGACAAATCTGACCATTAATCCAGCACTGCCAAGTATACCACTAAACTATGTCCCTAAGCACGACATCTACACATCTTTTAATTACCTCCAGGGATGGGGACTGCACCACTTCACTGGGCAGCCTGTTCCAACCCTTGAGGTGAGGAAATGTTTTCTAATATCCAGTCTAAACCTCCCCTGGCACAGCTTGAGGCCGTTTCCTCCTGTGCTGTCACTTGTTACTGGGAGAAGAGACTGACACCCACCTCACTACCACCTCCTTGCATACTGTTGTTCATACATTTTAGTATGTAGGCAGGAAGAAAGGAGTGACCTCGTGCCTCAGTGGTCTGGAGGTGGGAAGTTTTTTCCTAAAGAAGTGATTGGTGGTGTAATGGCAGCTCCACACTGTAGGGAAAGTTTGGGTGTGTTCTGGCAGATTTTAGGAGGTCAGACTCTGTGCTTGCTCCACTGAGCTAGAGGGGGAGGTGTTAAAGCTGGAGACAAGACAAAGATTTTGACATTTGTCACACAGATCTGTACTGCCACTGGGTTTCAGGCAGCAGTCTTATTTTCCATGTTCCCCCTTTTTTTTTTTAATGGATTACCCCTAAGAGCAAAATGAACAGGAATCATTGCCCACAAACCCTCTTCTGGTATTGGGTAGCCTGGCTCTGACTGAATCTACCTTCTAATATCTGCTAATCTCAGATCTGACACATGTTGGTAAAAAAACCATAAATGTTCAGACAAGGTTTGAGTGCTCTGCATTAAATCAGGGTCATGAGGCTTAATTGATTTATTTATATTTTTTTAGATGCAGAAATCAATATAACTCTTCCTTTTCCCAGCACCAGTGTATTAAATTAGCTTGCAGTATTTGTGGGACTGATTCAAAACTCAGGGTTGCTACATCTTTGAATAATACTCTGAAAGTTCTAAGGGGGTGTGCATGTATTTTTTTTCTTTCAGTTGACACAGTTAGGGGCAAGCCTGCTGGGATTTGAAGTGTTTCAGAGCTACACTGAAAGTAAAGCATAGAAACTAAATGTCCTTTATCATTTGCATTCTAATAGAGGTCTGTTTCTATCAGAGGACCTGGACTTTTCTCTTAATGTGTTTCTCAGAGGCTCTTCTAAGCATTCCAGTAGCTTATTAGAGCTTGATTGCTGCCTCCAAAGTGCATTTGTATCACTGGCAGCCTTGGTGACATTAGTCAGGGAGATGATGCAGAAGTCCACAAGTGTACTGGCTTTTGAGAATCCATTGAAGGTACTGCACTGTGAAGTTACCAGACACCTGAGTTTCGGGAGTGAGAATCAGTGTCTTTGGTTGGGGAAAACCAGGTTCATTTTTGTGATGGAAGGAGCCAAAGATGACTGCTTACGCTCCAAGGTTTGTTCTTGCTGTCTAACAGTTGGGTTCTAATAAAAATCTGCTCTGGTCGCAAGTTCTCTCCCCTCACATCCATTAGCTGTCTTTCTGTAGTAGCATTACTTGTAATCTGTGTTTCAGAAGATCCATATAGAAAAGGGGTTTCAGTGTTCTGCCCAGTTTGGGAATATAAGTGGAACTTTCATTAACACTGCAGTTAAATGTGATTTAATTATTATTTTTTATCCTGACGTTGCTCGATGTCAGTATCTAGCACTCGGCACCACTTCAGCATTGTACTTTGAATGTTTTCTGTGATTTTCCTTATAAGACATCTTTCATTCCCTTATGAGAAAGAAATTATCATGGTTGTTTATGCTGGTAAAAATACAATCTTTCACAGTCCAAGTGTGTGACTAAATGTGCTGTGTGAAGCATGCTACGTTATCAATTATATATTAATCTGATATGAAAGCAGCTGACTATCACACCTGCAATGGGGTGCCTCTTCTGATGTCCTGAATCACCAACACTCCTGCTTGGAGAGGGTCTGGTTGGGGGTATGTGTGTGTGTATGACTGCCTGCAGACTATGAAACAAATCCTTACTTCCAACTTCATGCTGTGGGAGTGGTGCTGCTCTATATGAAGCTGCTTGAATGGAACAGGAAAGCCTAACAGCTTGAGTTCCTGACTTGCTCCAGGCTTGTGCTGTTGCAGCTACACAGGTGCCAGTACCAAACCTGAATGGTTTCCTATTGCTGTGGGTTTAGTTGCTGGGCTGAGGAGACAGGATGCCACACAGAAATCCCAGCTGTGTGATTAGGTGCTTAAATAAGTGCCTGTGGAAGTACAAAACATCAGGGGTTCAAGACTGAAGTGTCTAGAAAATGGAGATAATGCTATGCTGCTGCTAATACCAATTTACTTTGTTAACATCTGTTACACCCTTTACTTAAAGGTTCCTCAGTGCTGAAAAGAGATTGTTAATGTGGGAGGAAGTAAAATGAATAGCTGGCAGATAGCGTGCAAGAGCAGAAGCAGCTAGGTGGTGTGTTCAGGAGTGGAGCTGAAGCACGGGAAAGGAGGACATAAGCACTTTTGGTTAGTGCTTGTGTAGAAGATGGACCAGTTTGTGAAAGAAGCTTTTTTCCATGATTTTATCTGATGTTTTGAAGCAAAGCTGTCAGTGTAAAGTCCTAAAGATAAAAATTCAGACTCCATATTGAGCTGGCTCTGGAGACAGTAGGGGTATTTCCTCACTGACCTTATATTGTGAAAAAACTCTGAATTTTGTTCGCTGTATGTTCTTCCTCTCCCTTTTCATGTTCAACCTCCCTCCCTTTACTCTTTTTTCTTTAGTGACTGTGGTCTGAAAAAACCCTGAAGAGTGGTGCTACTTCTAGATTGACCTGTTAGATTTCTATTTAACAGAAAACCAGAATCTGCCTTTTTTTATTAGCTTCTGAATACCAACAAACTAGTGCCTCTTGCAAACCCTGTTCCTAGTACCCCATGTTTTTGTGCTGCCCAGCTGGTAGCCTCTATTGATTTTTGACTGTAGATTTTGTTTCAGGAGTTTTTCAAAGGCTTATGTGCAAAGCAGTACAAACAAGGGGGGATTTCCTATTCACATGGTTTCATCAAACAGCTCTAATGCCTTGGGAAGTATATAGAATTATTGCTGTTCTCTGTGAGAGGTGTTCAGGGTGCAGGGGAGGTACTAAATATGCCAGTATTCGTATTATTAATATCAATTAAAAAGACTGTTCTGCAAATTTTGGGGAGCAAATAGGTGTGGTGGAAAAAATATCCAGTTTATCACAAAGGTTTTGAATCTAGACTGGAGTGTTAGATGGGTTTTTCTAGAGTTTATGATAAAAGAGTTCCAGTTGTCTGTGTGTAACTTGACACATGCATTCTACTGGCTTCCAGTACAAGGTGTTGTATGGCTGAGTTCGTTTGTAAAGATAACCAGTATGTAATATATACATCTAAAAAAGACATATTTCCGTGAATAAGATACATTTGTAATAGACTTTTTCTTCCTGTGCACTTATGATGAGGATTTTTTTCTGCAGATTTTAACTCCTGACAACAGTTTTGGTAGTAATGTGTGTTGCAGATAGAGTAGCTGCAACTGGAAGTACCTGTGAGGCTCCCCAGAACCTCTGGTTGTCACTCCAGAGTAGGCACAAGCATTGTGGGACAGAAGCCCATGAAGCCCCAGAGGTGCACCACACTAAGTATGCAAGAGCCGTGCAAGAAGGTAGCCAGAACGTTTGCCAAGCAGGGAAAAGAAATGGAGTGAGGAAGGATAGGGTGATGGTGGGGATCCTGGCTGGCAGGAGTGGTAAAATGGAGTGGGTGAAGGTGGGAACAACCTCAGGTGGGGGTGTTTATAAGGCGACTCTGCAGGGGTTGGTGACCTGGATTATAAAATTGCAGTGGGTTCAAATTTGTGAGTGACACACTGGTGCTGGATGAATGATGAGGGCATGACCGTCAGACTGCGCAGCCTGGTCCTTAGGAAATGTAGATCCATTTATTAGTATAGTTCAATACTTCAGTGTCAAGAGTGCACACAAGCTTTGGACATGATAGGCAAGGCACAGAGTGCAAGTTATTTAGCATGCAGTAGTGTTGCTGATCAGAAAAAGTGCAGTCCTCGTGGAATGGTAAGAGTGTGCACACCAGCACTGTGCCCATACCAGAAAACTCTAGTACTGGTGAAAAAGGAGCACAGCTTTTGCAGAGAGGCATGGAGACCTCCTAAAGAAGTTTTGTCTGGCTTATCTGGCAGATTATAAATGATCAAAAAAAGAACAAAAATCCCACCAAATCCCACTTGAATATTAAAGAGGTTCTTAATACAGTGAAAATAGGCATGATGAGAACCAGAGCCTGCAAAAGGAAAGCAGCTGAATTAAATAAAGTTGCACACTTTCAGCCAAGAGGATGATTAATGATTGGAATGAGTTCTCAAAGTAAGGTATTTTCCCAGGCAGTGTCTAATCAAATGTGATTAACTGGGTTTTGTGAAGAAGTAGCAGGGTAAAAAGCCTGTGGCACGTAGGAGGTCAGCCTAGCTGATGTAATTCCTTTACAGCCTCAGCTCAATAACCCTGTGAAAATTTTATTAAGGTCACATTATGGATTTCAGTGTGCTGAAACTGTAGAAGGGTCATCACCTTCACTTGAATGGAAATATACAGTCTGGCTTTTGGATTTCACTGGGAATAAATAATTAGTATTTGCATAGTTCTTTCTATTAATAAACTTTCACTCTTTCAGGAAGGCACATGTAATCTGAAGCCAGATAAACAAGTGTAGAGGCATTGCCAAGTGAAACAGCAGGAGACCTGGGAAAAGACCCAGTGTCTCCTGGATCTCTGGCTGAGGCAGGCTTGTTTTCTTGGGAGGACTCAGGTGTCCAAAATCCAGCATGCTTTCCAGGCCATATCATTTCTTAACTCCAGAAGGCCAAACATGACAACATGAATTAATCCTAGTCAAAAAACCTTTTCTGATGAGAAGCATGAGGTATACTATAAGAAATTATTATTTATTTACTGGTTGATATTTTTAATGTATTATACACATTTTAAAAAAAAGGCCTACATTTACTATTGTGATTTCTATGTAAATATCAGGCAACACTTCTGTAAAGCAGGTGTTTCTCTTCATTTAGGAAGTGTTGTGGCAACAACACTGGCAACACTGACTTACCTAAACTCA
>JAOEHX010004910.1:4621-36081 GCA_025448015.1 Bolborhynchus lineola | reverse complement strand
GAGCCCCGCGGCACAGGCCCGGAGGAGCGGGCGGAGGACGGGACGAGGCCGCGCCGCCGGCGGGAAGCGGGCCCGCAGCGCGCCGAGCACCCGCAGGAAGAGCCGCAGCGGCGGCCTCTAGCGGCCGGGAGGAACAGCCAACCTGGTTCCGGGGCGCTCGCAGCTTCTGCGGCTTTACCGCGTTGGGAAATGCGTCGTGGAGAAAAAAGTATGAAACCGAAGTTTTACAGTTTGCAGTCGATGTATTTATTAAAAAGTTAACGGTGATTTTGTCTGTGTGAATTTACGCACATCATGAAAGCTTACCCGTCTAAAACGGACACACAAAGCGGTATCCGATGCTATTTTGTCACTAATTCGGGGAGTCCCGGCTCAAAACCTCGCTGTTTCGGCACTCCTCCTTCATGGTTGAGTCTGTAACAGACCAATGACACAGCGGAAAAAACACCAAACGTGAGAGAGCCGATGTGCGCCTGCAGCAGGGGAGGGAAAGGGAGAGGACAACTTCTCCTTCCATCCCCAGCACCTACTGCTGTGGTCAGTGGAAACCCTGAGGTTGCCTTGGGAGGGGAGAAGCAAAGAGCAGAGGAGACACGTGGGACTAAAACATCAGGGAAGCACAGCCACAGCGGTCCTCACACTGAGATCCAGTCATGGTGATGGAGAATGGAACGTGAGCCCAACACCAACACCAGGGCACAGCTACCAGTACTGCAAGGTCTGCAGCTGTAGAGCAGAGAAGCACGCAAAGCACCCTTCCAGTGAGGACCTCTTCTAAGGATCAACTCAGGAACAGCCCCTCCAAAGCACAACACACACCACAGACGAGCTATCTAGAAAAGTTGAACATTTTATTGTCATTTATGAGAACACCGTTTGTGATTTCAGAAATACAGACTCTTTGCAAAGTACTGAAATGCAGGTGCTTTCCAACTGCCGAAACCTGCGTTATTCTACGTCTTACAAACCTTTTATATTAGATATTCAAGTCTGGTCTCTGCTGCAACAAATTCGTCACCAAAGATGCAAGGACTTAGCTGTAGACTGCACGACAACCATGCCGAGTTTCAAATGCCAGAGAGCCATCAAAACTGTGCCTTTCAAACGCAGAGTCTGTGGTGTTCTGGTACTTCCAGCCCATAATGGAGCTCCCCTTTGAAAACTTTAAGTTAGAGGGTTTTCCAGTTAACTGCCAACTGGTATTTCCGTTACAGCATCTAGAAGCAAACAGACACTTTGCAAGTACTAGTGCTTATGAACAGGTTATACTTACACAAACCCCGGAGAGGCCTCCGGAAACATTCAAGGTTAAAATGTACAGTTAACAGTTGCAAAAATCTGTACATATTTTCAGTTGTAACTCAAGGAGACACCCAGAGTCCAGTGTTATGTGTTCCAGCCTCAACTGCGCTCGCCCCAGCTCTCTACATGTTCCTCCCTTGCCCCCATTTTAAATGTTATACTCGCAATCTGAATACACAGCTGTACTTACAGGAACTATTAAACAAAGCACAGCGCCTCAAGCAAGTTCCATGGCTGGTTTTGAACAAACCATATAAAATAAGTGACAAAATAGTTTAAAATTGGTCCTCAATTAGGTTTACTTATGGTTTTTTTTACAGCTTGGAAGCACTAAGTTTAAAGACACACATTTATTATTAACCAGCACAAATGATTCTGTAGCTTTTTTTGTCTTTTGAAGAGTATGTTACAATATCATGCATGAAAAGCAAGCTGCTGCTCCCAAGTGCAAACACAGAGTTTAGACTAAACACGTTCTCCTCGGGTTGTTATTCCTTCTATCATGAATTTCAACATAACCAACAACAGAAGCAGCTGACAAGCAAAACATTATGAAGTTCACCTTTCACATTGCAACCCATTCTTAAAGTAATGGAATACTTTGGACCTTTAGCATAAGGAAGGTTCAAGAAACACTGCAAAGGATTTTTACATTCTTTGATTTCATTTACATCTTTAGAAAGAAGAATTCTATATTTTAACTTGCTAACTAATGTATCATCTGGAGACTGTAGTATTGAAACAGTGCAAGACATCTGCAACTTCAGGAACATCCAATTACACTGCCCTTTCACCCAACAATGATGAGTAGAATATTGCATCAGTCCTAGATTAACAAGACAGGACAACAGCTCATTTTAGAAGAGCATTAGGATTCAAAATATCTTTTCTACTTAGTGAAAAGAATCCACACACGAATATGCAGGAAGGACTCCTTAACGTGGACTTTAATCACAACAAATATAATCCAGCTGTAAGTCTTGGAACAAGACATTTTATTGGTGTGAAGCTGTTATTTGTTCAGAAACTAGAAGCTCCATTATTAATGCTTCAACATCTGGGTATTCTGACACACAAACAGCAGCAGAGCTCTCACTTGTCAAGCCAGAGACCAAATACTCAGCTGAAACAGCCTACTTATGCCCTAAAACATTCCAGACACCAAGATGCTGGTTTGCATCTTTGCACTGCCTCAGTAAGAGTGGAGCACACTCCACTAACGCAATATTCCAAAGACCATTGCAACTAAAGACCGTTGAGTCAATTCTCAGTTGAAAGCCGCCACCACCACCATAGGACACTATTTTCTCTCCACCACCCCTTCAACACCTCCAACGCTATAAAGATCACTATTTGGTGTGGAAAGCAGGTCAGTAGAGACTCCAAGTGTGGCTCGAGGAATCCTCACTACCAAGCCGCTTTCCACACACACAAATTCAGTCCATCTTCTCTTTCTGGACCAGCTTGGGTGCATCTACAAAATCCTTGCCGTTGTAAAGGATGATAGCAAAAGTTCCGGAGCTTGCACTTCCCCAGAAAAACACATATGCCATTGTCTCAGTCCATGTGTCACCTGTTAAGAGTCAGATAAACATTTTAGTTTCATTATCTCTAGTTACTAGAGAGAGGCTTTTTAGTACAAAAGCAAAATATTTCAAGCCCTCCCTCAGAGATCTGCAGTCAGATGAAGTCAGAAGTCCTTCATGGGCACTGAGGTCTTTTCTTTCTCTATGTTCTTACCTAGGAATATAGGCTTGCCACACAGTTCTTAGAACACTTTGAACAGACAGCTACAGAAGTTGGAAGCCAAGAACTCTATTGGCACTGAAGTTAAAAAACTCAAGGTGACAGAACACAAATCTTCACAACTCCCAACACAGATTTAGATTACAGACACATGCATCAGGTTATGCATGTATCTGACTTTTCTGAATTGTCTTTCTGCCCTACATCAGGTATTCTTATAGCTGGATGAATCCCCAGGATAATAGTAGATATCTACTTCAGTGCAGCTAAATCTGGGGGCAACTAACTGCCCCTTAAATGGCTTTTACAAAAGTTTTAACACTGCTTTCTATAGTAGCCCAGGTTTTTCCATGTTAATAATACAGTGCTAGCTCTCAATCTTCAGAGCCACGCACAAACATCTTTTAGCATGATGGAGAAGCGATTTTATACTTAATAGTATCGGGTAACCTTTTACAGAACGTATGCATACAAACAAGGTAACTCCATGCAATTAAAAATAGCCACTTACCAGCCATGAGCAAACAAATAATGCACATGGAGAAAGCAACCACCATGATAATAGGCAACTGGGGAAAGAGAAAAAGAATAATCATTTGATATAGCAGCACATACATGGCTTGATTTCCTTTATGGTGGGCTGTACTACAAACCTATTTACTGGCTCTGCAATGAAGTTGCTTTAATTCTCAATTCACCTGTTGTCAGGCACAAAAAATTTTGGAAGAATGTGCTGAATTAGCTAGGTTAATTCTTAAAATACACCTTTATCTATAAAAAGAGGTTGAGATTTGTATTTTTAAGAAAAAAACACACCAGCCACTAGTTAAACCCAGAATGTCCCCAGATCCCATTTCACAAAATAGAAGGGTGAGGAAAAATGAAGAAAGAAGTGGGGTTCTGTGTTACAGCCTATGTGTGAAGAATGAGAAGAGACCTTCACAAGCTGCTTCTGCAGAAGGACAGAGTCACTGGTGGTGACTGAGATTCTCCCTTTCCACTTGATGAAACACATTTTAAAAGAACAGCAAGCAGCAGGGATTTTTTACGATACCTCAACACACTCCATTTTCTGTCAAGGGAACAGGCTGGGTTTAGTCCTATAAGCAGGTATCATACAAACATAACCAGATTATAAGGACACTTCATTACACCATAGACAAGTTCTACTTAGTCACATGAAGCAAGTGACTAAAAGGGGATATATGTTTCTTCAGTCATGAATAAAGTCTGCATACTCACAGCTAAGAACTTCCAATCCTTCTGGACGTGCAGAGGACTAGCAGGTTCTACTTCATCCACAGAATAATTCCCAAGAAAAAGATCAATTGCATCCTGGAAGAGAAAGGGAGAAAAAGAGCTAAAATGCACAACAATGTCATTGTGTTTCCCCACAGTTCAAAGCCTAACCTACCTGTCTAAACCCATCAGAGAAGTTGTTCTTGTAGTAACGTATTAATGAGTTCCATCCATCCATTATTAAGCCCCACTGAGTTCTCTTCCCAGTTCTGCAAAAAGGAGTTTTGAAAAAACATTTCAAATAGGTTTATAAATTCAGGAAGATAATTTCAGATATACAGTTCTTTCATGGGTTTATGTTTGATAAGTGTATTTACACACAGGTATTTGTCTAGTACTGCCTCTGCATTACTACCACACAATACTTGTAACTAAGTTTGGAAGTTACACTTCTCTCCATCCAACAACATAAGTGTGCCTTGAAGAAGCACATTTTCTTGGGTTTATTCCCAGATAGCTTTTTTTCCTTTCATATGAACACAGTGAAGAACAGCGTTCTGTTGACTTTAGTCTGATATTTTACCAGTTGAGCCACTGCAAAACTTGTTAATAGCCTAAGCTCCTTTTCAGATATGAAGACGTAAAGAAAATCCCAAACATGCCAAAACCAATCCAGAAGGCCTTTACAAGAAAGGCTGACTTGCCTTGTGTAGTCTGTCTTTAAGGCACCAGTTCCAGCATATTGTTTGGCACAAGCATTAGCATTGTCAGCCCATGCTGTGAATAGGAAAACATTAAGAAAGATTAAGGAAGTTATGTAGTCTGGTTGGGAAAAAAAAAGCAATTGTTTGAAGTCTATAAACAGCCTACCATTTTTGTAGATTTTCTCAAAGTCTGCCTGCTCCTCAATTCTCTGTCCAACATGCAGAATACCAAGCCTCTAAAACAGAGAGCAGATTGAGGCTTAGTAGGGGTGCACTAGAAAAAATCAGGATATGCTTTCAGAAAAAGATGGATTTAGCAAACCAGAGTCTGGCTAATGCGTTTCAAGAAGCACAGTGATTCAAATACGCAAGCTCTTACTGCAGTGGTAAAACTGTATTTCAGTTCAAAATAGAAAGCCTGTCTCCTCTTCCTGCATGGTAAACAAGAACAAAACATTTACCTGAAGCTGGGCTTGAAGAGATCGGCGTGCCAACAAGCTCTGGATCACATTAGTCCGATCAAGGCAGTCCATGCAGTTACTGCGGAATATTCCTTCCTGCTGAGTCACAATTTTACCATCGGAATCAACTAGAAAGTAACTAACACATACAATCCACTTAAGTATTTATAAGGTAACAGTCCATATAAACCACATCTTTTCAGAAGTGAATATTCCAGCCATCAAAACACAGTTGTCTTGAGCACACAGAGTTCTTAGATGTGGCTTTGAACTTTGAGGTCATCTTGAATTCTTCCCCTCCAACACTGGAGACAAGCACTGACATAGAAACATCTCATAATCTCAGGGCACTCTTGCCCTTCTAATTGCAATCTTCTTATTTAGAAAGCCCAACAGTAATACTGAGTTACGTCACTGGGAAGAGCAGACTGAGGTGCAAAAGCAGAGCCTTACATTTTACTTTTTCAGTTATTGCAGGGTCCTAGCTCCATGGATAGCAAGATCATTAACAGAGTGTAACACCAGAAGTAACCAGATTCGTGTACACCTGGTCACTCGGTTCAATCCAGTCACCACTGCATAGAAGAGCCATATAAACTGTCAGGCACACTTCTTCCAGGAAGGTATTCAGAAATCTAAGCCTTAAGTTTGAAAACCTGCTACTGTCACTCTTCTCTCCATCATGGGGAAGCAGATGTTCTCTCCTGCAACAGCATATGCTAATTGTTACCTCAATCTTTTTAATTAACTAAACTAGGTGCCTTGTAATTGAATTGAATACTGAGCTGATGAAACAAATATGCTGATCAAGTTATCAGCTGGATGCATGAACAGGACAGAACTATACTTGCCCTTCTGCCACAGCATGAAACTTCCAGTTGCCTAAAGACTTACAGATCATATTCTGTTACTCTGTTACGTAGTTATGGACTCTGAATGTGGACTAGCATATGATCCACTGTTACTGTACAGTATTTTAAGATTCTAAAGTCTTAGAGCCACGCAGAAGTAAAAAATCAAGGGCCTCAGAAGCCTGTGCATACCAACTTTGTGTTTAGAAGACCCATTTTTGTCTTTCCTGAAGAATTAGTTTTGTTAAACCATGTTTTACATTGATGTATGATTAAAGGAAACCAACATCTGTAAAATACTCATTTTCCCCTTCTCCCACCAAGCGTTGTCCAGAAGTGATATTAGGATAATCAGTATAGTTGAAGAGCAAAACTGTTTTATTAACCAGAAGTGTTAAGTGCTGCATCTTCTATAAGTGCTCTAAAACCATTTCACACACTCCCACCCCCTCAAGCCCAGCAAGCCAGCTCTCTGACAGGTCTTTCCCAACAGGATTTAACCTGCGGAAGAGGGAGCTGTTTACCTCCATTGAACTGTTTATCTCATTCAGGGTTCCACAATTGTTTCCCAAGAATATCAGAACCCAGACTTTTCTGTTCCTACTTAAGTAACCATCACCCTAGATGAAACAAAACAAGGTATGGTAGAGCCAGCCTAATCCTGAGGAAGAACCTTCACTTTTGTACCTTGATTTAGAGACATACTGCTTTATGGGATTCAGTATTCAGCCTAAGAATAAAGGATCCCTTCTGTATGGGAAACCTACATGCTTATTTCCCCTTATTCAAAGTGCTCAAAGCCAAATTATTCTTCAGCACTTCATGTATTTTTCAGGGTGGTGGGCAGAGAATATTCTCTACCATCTGATTTATTTATACTATTCCCATAGCCTTCACTTCAGGCAAGAGATTTCACTCATGAGACTCCTACTCTAGCCTACAGGTCACTTGGGGTTTTTTGATAGCATATACCACTGCCAGTTTTATAATGTTTTAGCTGATCTACTTTGTGCTTTAGGCACGAGACTTTAGGAACAGGAAGGAAGCAATGAGAAAAGCAGAACAAAGGAAACAGTTCCCCTAGCAATCTACATGTCTACAAGTAGCAAAGACCAAGAAGAGCGTAAAAAACACTTGTGGGATGACAAGATTAAAGTTGATTTAGACTATTAGTCGAGTTTTATGACTCAACAAAATGAGAACTTGTTTCCTTGTGGGTTACTTATGTTAGCAAGGGCTAACAGTCAGTACCAGTGTCAAGGTTTGGAGCCACAACGACATATGTTAGAGAAAACACTGTCAAAGAGAGAATAGGTGCTGGTGGAAGGAACACTAAGTGTTGGACGCTCAGTAGCAGCACAGTTTGCTGTCAACAACACATGGAATTACTATTGGATGAAAAAATACCACTTAAGGAGGCTACTTTTGTTTAATAGCTTATTGCATGCCTGCTCATTTCTTTGTCTAACCTTTTACCCTAAGGCACAAAGGCAGCCTTAGTCACAATGCAGGGCTGCTACAACTCCCAGAACCGTTTTATTGGGACATACATCATTGGGCTTTACGTCTTACCCACCACCAGGTCTCTAACCTTGCATGGTATCAGCAAGAGTGTTCTCATATGGAAACACTAATGCATATGAAAGCGCTGTCGTTACAGAAGATTACATGTCTGGTTTGTTGTGCTCTGACTCAAGACAGGAGCAACTATGAGAAAGTGGTCTAATTTTAACAGCACAGAAACAACCTGCAGAGCCTTACCTAAACTCATCCTGCTGTTCTGCAAGTTGATCCATCAAAATCTGAAGTCGATCCCATCTCATCCGACTGCACTCTTTATGGAAGTCAAATGCTACATATCTGTTCAGAGAGAAGCATCTTTTCAGATTAGGTATGTACTGCAGTGAAGATCTCACTTCCCCACACACCCCAGGAAAGGCTGATCTCTGAAAGATAGTGACAGAGGATTTGTTTTTCTTTAGAGATAGCTTCCAGCAAGTATGCTGTGGATTTTGTCAGCACTGTAATCTTCCTGAGGCTGCATCCATAGCGTGCGTAGTGACAGCATTTACGTTCCTTTACAGGACACCACTAGTCTGGGGAAGCACACACTGAGTTCCAAGTTACTCATTCTACCCTCTGGCTAGTATTTTCCCTCCAGTAATTACAGAAAGGATATGAATCTGATTTCATCTCTGATTCTTTTGCCCTGCTCTCTTCCAAGCAATGGCATTGGGAACTTCAGTTCACTTTTGAAAGAGACTCACACGTTGAAATGCAACATTCTTTGCTGGCATACAGCATAACTCCCTTGACAGTTCTCTAGAAACCTGTGACAGGTTCTGTTTGAACAGCTAGCCTACTCTGTCATAAGAGAATTAAACAGCTACTGACTTGGAATAAGATTTTAACAGCCAAGTCATTTCTGGTGAGAAGTGATCCAGATGAGCGGTGCTTGATTCAACTTTCATATACAGACATGCACACACACACACATATATATATATATGCTGTGAATTAAAGGACATTACATTCCTCTCCTCAAGTCTTTATAATCCAAAAGCTACTATTCACCAAGTTTTCAAGACTAAAGATGGCATATGTACACTGAAGACAACTGTTGGTCCAGCAGGTAAATGCCATCAAAACTGATTAACAAAGAAAAAGGATTTTGGCAGCATTAGGAAAAATGTGCTGGCAAAACGCTACTTTTTAACACATACAGAACATCACTAAAACACACCATGACAGAATTTTACATCTTGGTTTCCACCAGGTGACTTTACAGCAAAGGTGCACAGAATTCCACAAGCTTGGTACAGCTTGTTGGTACCAGTACCAGCCTAGGTGTGAGAGTGAGAAAAGAGCTCACCTTAGAAGTGGTCTTTTTAATAAAACCAGAAGGAAAATCCACACTCGCATTCCAATAACACACAAACACATCCCTGAGGGTAGTAAAAGAAGCATACAGAAGTGGGACAGACATGAACCACCCTGGTGAAGGCAGCAGCAGGACACCATACAAGTAGAAAAAAGCTTGGGAAAAGTTCCAAGTACATCAGGATTTATCAGGGCATCTTGATTATACTCCGTGATTCCTTAGTAATGCTTAGACAGAAGTGAAACCTTCTCAAAACAGGATGCCCTTCTGCTCACAAGTAGAGAATTTTGTCCTTTGATTTACATGAGTGACAATAATCCTATACAGCCATTTCAAGGAAAAGGAAGAGGTTAAGTATCTGTGGGAGCTGGCTACTAGCCCTTCCTCCAGAAGTCAGTGAAAGCAAGCACAGGCAGGTTGTAGAACTGTACTGCACTCAAGATTTGCACAAAGATAAGGAATTTCTCTTATGATTAAAGTGCGTTCTCCCCTCTCTTGTCCCACTGTCACACTGAGGTTGACATTAAAATTACACACTCCCCTTACTGTTTTTTCTTTTACCTCAATACTGGTCTCACTGGTGCTCACACTCAGCGTTCCTTACTAAGTAGCAATGTAACCAAGCCCTTTTGCCAGAAGCTAATCTGCAGGGCATGATTTCTTTACCTAAAATGCAGATCTTCACAGTTCTCATAGCACACTATTACTCCAATATGGGCATTACCATTACCTCTGAGCTCCCTTCTTTATTTGGTTTGACTCCTCTCTTTGTCCTCTTCACATTCTGCTTAGAATGTGAGCTCTGAGGTAGGGGCATTGCCTATCTGCAAGCTACTTTATGAAAACAAAACTCAAACACATCAGGCAGTTGGTAAAGGCCCCCAAAGAACGGATCACTTTATGGGGCACTTGGAGGCAATGCTCAGCTTTTAACACAGAATGTATCCTCTCATTTCACACATACCTGACCATTCCATTTGCCATGTTGGCTACCATTTTGGCAAATGTTTGCTCAAGGGGCTTTTCTGAACCTTTTTGGTTAACCTGAGAGGAAGAAGGAAAAAAAAAAGGAAATTAAAAAGAAATATACATAAAAGAGCGTATTACTCAAAAGCCTGCTTAGAAGAACATCAGCTTTTTCAGGAAGAACAAGTGAAAGCATACCAAGTTGACAATCATTTGCTTTCCATAGCTAATGATTTGCGAGTCAAAATGTCTTTGGAAGCCATCCATCTAGAACAGAAAGGAAAAGCAGCATATATCTGTCAACACATTTGAGCTGTGATTTACAAGGGATCTCTATTATCATCTTTTTGATGATACTGCATAGGCAGTAGCTATGAAGTGTTTGATGTTCTGTATTATCCTAATACATTTCTACCTTCATCCCCCCAGTCCATTCAGCTAGCCTGCATAAACACGCCACAGATAACAAGTATTGTGCAGCTGCTAGAACTCCTGCAAAAAGGAACCAGAGAAACTATGCCCGTTGATGTTTGGGCTTTTTTCAGTCTCTGGACTCACCCTGAGTACAAGGCTTCTTGCTACTTGTTTTTAAAGGTAAAGCTCAATCCAGGACTGCTGATTTTTATTCCTCTGATTACAGTTTGTTACTTTATGACACAAACATGAGCCCAGAAATACGTTTAACCCCCAAGACGCAACAAACACTCACATACATGATTTACTGACTTGCTGATCTGTGGCTTTGGCTTATACTTGAGGTTTGGTCTTTGAGACCAGAAAAAAGGAATTGATCCACGGGTCTGCAAAAGAAAGGAAAATAGCTTAAAACGACAGAACACTTACAAACTCACTTGCCATCTGAAGGTGAAGCAGACTGGGTTACGTTGTGTGCATGCACATCTTGTATACAATTTATACTTGGAAACATAGAGCAATGTAGGTACCTTTAGCCCATGAGCAGTCCCTTACGCTGACTTTACCTGAACAAACGATGCCTTGCTGCCCTTGTAATGCACAATTTGTTCTGTTTCAATGAAGTTAGCAGCATGCCCTTCTGAATCAATACCTACGTAGGAAAAAGACCTCATTAAGCAAGTCTGGCTGCAGAACAGTGACAGTTTATCAGCAAAAGGCTTCCTGCCCTTCCTTAAGCACTCACAGAAAGCATGGAATACCACAGAGATGCCTGAAGATGGTAAATTAAACACCTCTGGCAAGAATTCAACATCATCTGTACCAAATTTAACTTGAAGAAGTACAGATGTGCTTAACACATTTTGGTATTTCTAGCCATAGGAATTGAGCAATTTAATACAAAATAAGATGCAAGTGCTCTGACACAGAAATATCCATAGTTCAGTAGCAATGGCACTGCAGAAACCAACCAATTTCTTCAGAAGCATGTATGTTGGGATTAAGAACAGAGAAAGTAACTGACATCTATTTCCTTGTCCACTTTTTAACTTGAAACAATTAGAGAACAGGGCTCCAGCGCCAGCACCAATGATGCTGTTACTGGACTTACTGCTAGGCCAAGATGGCTGTTACACACTTGCATTTAACTCCTCCCCAGCAAAGTGATAAAAAGCCCTATAAGTCTTCTGCAGTTATCTCTAGAATCAGTTTTAACACATTACCAGAACATGCTTCATATCATACAGGTTCCTAATATTTTCTTTGGAGCAAAGACCTCTTGAGACAAACTACTATAAGCATTTTTTGTGCAAGCCTTTACACAACAATTACTCCTAAAAGGTGAGTCATATGTAGCTGGAATTTGCTTGATTTTAGAAAGAAATCCATTTGCTATTTTACCTCTCACATAGTAGCGCACACCAGCCCTGAAACAGCTTCTTCTGGAAACCAGCAGCCAGTCAAAACACTTGCCATTAATAGAACAAGAGTGCATAGTGATAACTAGTGAAGAACATTAAGGAAAACCCCAACAGTTCATTAGGGTATTTTTATACATCAAGAGGGAGAAAGCATCAAGGAACCAAGCGATGACACTCAAAAAAGTCTGTAAACATTTTTCACACCAATAATGTTCAACACCAGTTGAACATTAAACTTGAGAGCATTGGGATCAGTATGCACATCACAAAAAGGCTCTAGGTGATGTCACTGATGGACACGTTGAAGCTGCTGTAACTGAGAAAACGGGCTTCTTTAGAAGATTAATCCAGTGTCATGTCCTGTGTATAACATCGACTGGACTGACTGCTGAAGTTCTGTTCAGTGCTACATCCATCCCATCTCATCCACAATTTTATTAAGCTATCTGAACAGTTTCTCGCTCCTATTGCTTTTAACAAAACAATACCACTTCAAAAAGCCTTTTAGAACAGTGAATAGCTTGGGCTATTACGCCTTGCACCTGTACATGCAACAAACAGCACATTTACCGCTGCCAGAACGAGCAGTAATGTAGACTGGCTTTCAAATCCATGCCAAGGAAAAGAATGAGCACATCTGCAGTGGAAGCTTCCTACACAAGAATGGTTTCCAGCTTCGGCTAGATATCCAAAGCGGCAGATACTCCATAATCTCAGACTAATCAAACAAACAGGGACCACTGACAGCTAGCTTCAGTTTGAGAACCTTGTTCTGTGGTGGTTATAATTGCCTTTACTTGGACTACAGGAAACAATCAAGTCTTAAAGGAGACCACCATTCATCATGAATAATTTCTCACAGGCTTTCCTCCTTTGCCCCTAGAAACTGAAACCCACAACTCTGAAGCAAACACACAATCAAAATGACCAGTTTTTGCAAGCTGCAGTATTCATAGGACCATAGAAAGGTTTGGGCTGGAAGGGAGCTTAAGATCATCCAGTTCCAACCCCTGCCATGGCCAGGGACACCTCACACTAGACCACGTATAACCCAAGGCCCTGTCCAACCTGGCCTTGAACAGTATCAGCATACTGCAGACTTCTATTCTTTGAGAAGTTCATGTACTTTGTCTTAAGGTTGGTAAATAAAAAGAAGATCTTGTTCACAAATAGCCCATTTTACCATGAAATCTAGATTCTACGTTTATGATTCAAGTAGGACAGAACACAGCCTTGTTACACATGAGCAAAAAGCACACAGACTGCATGCAGGCAACATCTTGATTTATGTATTTGTGCTAATACTGTTTGTAAATAACTCCACAAAATAATACAAACTGGTCCTACATAATCCAGCATGTTCTCCTAATTCATAAATTGGAGTGTGAAAAAGAACTATTTCTCTGCTGTCCTGGAAAATTACTGCCAGGTCCTACCCCTTAATACAACACACATACAACCAACAGTTCCCTGCAAGGAAGGTTACCTCTGCAATCAGCCCATTTTCTACCTGCAGTCTCTGTCTCAACTTCAATGGCATCTTGCTGTTGGCAACTTCCACACAGATAAAAGGAAAAGGCATGATTTATTGTTCTTTAGAATGGTCGGAGCTTTTTTGAGCAGCAATGCAGTTTAGGCTTTAGATGGTCAAAGTCTCAGTTTACCCAAGTCAGGCCATTATTTCTCACCACTGCAAGACCCCAGATGAACAAGATGTATCTAAGTTTGGGGACGGTGGAGGGGAAGAATTTTGATTCCACTAAAATAACTGCTAGTGGCACTGTACCAGTTCTGCTCAGGGCACTTGTCAGCATTTTCATCACTAAAAATTCAGTTTCTCTGAATTCATGGGTTCTCTAAAGGTGTTTGGTTAGTATTAGATTACAGCAATACATACATGACTTATGCTAACTACTTATATAGTGAAAATAGGACAGAGGAAGGTGTTAATTGCAATCCACCCAGACTCTTCCACCCAGGACCTGCAGGATAAGGACTGGGCTGCTTTCACAGTTCCCTTTTGCTGTCTTTCCTTGCCATTCCTCCTACTGTCATGACATTTCCCATTAAATGAAGTCACAGGAGGGGGACTGGAGATCCGCCAGCTGCTAACAGTCCTACCAGAACAACTGATCCCATCTGGAAGCTGTTCCCTGCACACACCTGAGGGACCTTTGCAATGGAGAAGTTAAGGAGAACGCGGCATGAGCTGCTCTGCCCAATCTTGCCGGGCCTTTTCATGCTGCCAGCGCAGAAGCATCTGGGACTTATTGTTGATCACACGCTGCATGAGGAACACTGCTTCCAGAAAGCATTAGGCTTACTCACAGCATACACCCCTTCTCAAAAACAGATGCTTGACTGCTTTGCTAAAATGGCTGTTACCCTAAGTGCTAGTGCAGGAAAAGCAACTGGTTAGGAGAAGCATTCCAGGAGCCTTCAGCAGAACTTACCTTTTTATTCCTCAACAGGAACATTCATAATCACTCCTTCAAGTGAAAACTGTTCTCCCTTATTTTATATCCAAAGTAAATGCTAAATGAATGTATCATTATAGCAAGATAAAAAGAACTAAGGCTGATGTAAGAGCATTTGCCATACTCATCTTAACTTTCAACCTCACTGAAAGACAGTTATGCAGGTCATACCTGTAAAATTAAATACATTAAGCCTTAAATGCAGAACATTCAAGTACATTGAGTGGGCTATCAAGCAATATCTAACGCTCACATCTGAACAAACTACAACCTCATTCTGACATTGTGGTCTATGTTATAGCTGCTAACACAGCCAGTAGAGCAGACTCAATAATAACCACTTTGCTGTTAAGACTTTCACAGTCAGCCTTACAACAGAAAAGGATACATCCGTGCATCACTGGTGTAGCAAACCTATGGATCTGAAACACACATAATACGTGTTAAAAATACTAACCACTAGCAGCCAAAAAAAGGTAAGTGACTTTGTCTAGGAGTTCTGTGATAGTTTGATGTAATTTATAGCCTTTTTGTTTTGGGTGCAGTAATTCTTTCCAAGAAAGATACATTTGAGGAAGACAGCAATATAAGTAATTCCTCTTGGCAGCAGGGAAAAAATGAGAGCCTAATCCTAATTAAGCAACCTTGACAAAAAAGCCCCAAGCTGCTTTTGTCCTCCATGGCATCCACTGTTCTAAACATGACAGATATAAAGCAGTACAAACTGAATACCTTATGATATTTGCTGTACCTCCACAGTAGGATATAAGTAGAGACAGACAACAACACATGAATGTATCTGTGATTAACACTTGAAATGCTTGTTCCAGTGCTTTTCCCATCCTACCACTCCTGAATAACTTGGTCTTTCACGAAAATTTCAAATTAAATCTTCTAATTTTGGAAGTCAGAAATGCCACAACCTGAAACTGTTGCTAGAGCAAGCCACCTGAAGTCAGTGGCAGTTCATGCTTCCCCTCAACCTATCTCCCTTCTCCACTTGCGTGTTTTGCCCTCTGCATCTGTTTTCACAGAGCAGCCACACTTGGCTTTCTTTGCTGTTCCCACCACAGCTTTTCTCTCATTTCTCAAGCTTTGTTTGCATAGCACTATTCAAACAGTATGCCCAGTCACATGCCTCCAAAATATGCACAACGGCCCTCTGGTAATTCCTATCTTCACATTCCAGAAGCAGTGCACAATCCAGCCTTTTGGAACAGTGCTGTCTAACGTAAAAGCACATTTCCACAGGTTACTGAGACAGAAATAGAAGCAGTGCGTCATTCAGTTCGATAAATGTGAAGTACTGATAGAGATAAAAGGTTGCTGTAGTGCAGACAATTTGAGAAGTTCAACACACATCTGAAGGGTATGTGTTGTCATAGAATGGTTTGGACCGGAAAAGACCGTATGATCAGTCAGTTCCAACCCCCTGCCATGGGCAGGGACACCTCACACTGGACCATGTCGCCCAAACCTCTGTCCAACCTGGCCTTGAACACTGCCAGGGATGGAGCATTCAACCCTTCTCTGGGCACCCTGTGCCAGCTCCTCACCGTCCTCACAGGGGAGAACTTCTTCCTTATATCCAACCTGAACTTCCCCTGTTTCAGTTCGAACCCATCACCCCTTGTCCTATCCCTACAGTCCCTGATGAAGAGTCCCTCTCCAGCATCCTTGTAGCCCCCTTCAGACACTGGAAGCTGCTCTGAGGTCTCCACACAGCTTCTCTTCTCCAGGCTGAAAAGCCCCAATGTTCTCAGCCTGCCTTCATATGGAAGGTGCTCCAGCCCTTGGATCACCCTTGTGGCCCTAACTGACAGACACTGACAGACCTATTCACTAAACAAATGGAATTTAGACTGCACCCAGAGAAAGATGTTAGCCAGTCTTAGAAAAAAAGTTATGAGCTGAACCTTGCCTGTACCCAAAGTACAGATTATTAACAAATAAGTAGTTAAACTTCAAAAAGCTTGAAAAGCATATGCTGGGTAGTGTAACTTCCCCTTTGGTTTAGACAAGTATGGTGTCAGCACAGCATCTTCAACAGCAGACATTTCCAAGAGCCAGCTTTACTACACATAGCACTGAGAGCACTGACATAAAGTGGGGAGTCTGAAAGCAAAAGGCTGTCGCTGTACTGAACTAGCAGATGAACAGCCACATTATACTGGATTCTGGCTCTCTGAAACAAGAGGCCTAATTACAGGAAGCTGTTGCCTACTCAGAGCAAAACTATATTCATCCTCTATTAATACAATCATTACAAAGTGTTTACCTCTGGTTGAGCAGCAAATTCTCTAAGAAGATGCCCGTTCCACACAAAGCGTGGATCTGCCTGCAAGAAAACAATGCCAACAGGTTTTTAGAGACTGTCAGTTCTGTATAATCCAGGGTAAAGCAATATCATAGTATCCATGCATTGCACAAGTTTAGGGGAACCAATGTACATAGAGATGGAATGTCCTTCTTCCATCAGTACCCTTCATACCCTCATCTACAATATAAATAAAATCAAAATAGTTATGAGAAGCACAATTCCCTGCAATCTTTCAGGGGGCTGCCTGACACTCGAGGCATACTTAACTGCTAACAACTGAGCTGCTGCATCCGAACAGCATTCTGGTCTCTGCCCTAAGTGAGCAGGCCTTGAAAAGTCCTCTGAAATTGTAACTACAGTAGCAAGGTAACACTCAAAGTGGGCAGAAGGTAAAGATGCATGGAGTTCTGTATGCAATAATCAACGGTTCTGAGAATTGGAAATTAAACAACGCTTGTAGTTTACAAGATGTCAGTATTTAGATTCTGCTGCATAAATAATCCTCCTCATGTATTTCCTATGTCTAATTCACCTCAAAAGGGTCTTGAGCAGACTGCTGAGCACATTCCAGGAAGCTGCCAGGTTAGTCACAAAAGGGACATTTGTCGCAGAACAGAGGGCAGGCTCTGGAATAAATCTCAACTTTAAGATGAGGTAGGCAGACACTAAATCACCAAAGATAAGGGTTAATTCTAGCTCAGTGTTGGATTCCTTTGTCTAATACAAACCAAGAAATACAGCTATCTGCCAGAAACTGGTGAGGTCCTATTTACAGTACCTTGAACTAGCGAAAGAGCAAGATACAAAGCTTTGGTGCTTCTATACCAGGGCCGTTTCCTTCTACGAGTACTCTTTTAAAACACTAAAACACACACAAGTAAGAAACCAAAAATACCCACACACCAACTACAGGCCAATCTCTTGAGGAATTGAACTGGAGATGCCCATAATTACCACCATCAAGTTAAGCCATTATACTGCAATGACAAGTGTGAAATGACACTGAAATTGTTTTAACCTTCTAACATCTGAATTCACTCAAAACTGACGCTATTTTACTGTGCTTTGCCTTTCAAACAACCTTCTGAAATGCTTCAATTTTAAGTCACACCAATTGTTTCATGTCAGCAACTGCTCTCCCTGGCAAGATCACTGCCAGAACAGCCTCTGACAACACAAAACAGTCCAAGTAAACTGATTTCTAAATTGATTTTTTAATCTTTGAAAAGCTGCTGCCTCAGCTTAGATAGTTTCAGTATCTAAGAGGCAACTTCCTGTGACTCCATTGCCACCTCTTCCAAGGTTTCAGTATTTCAGCGTCTAGGCAATTTAGACCTGATCTATGCTGCATTATAGCATAATACCAGATGAAATATTCTGGAACTCTGGAAGCAGCCGAGAATTTCAAGCTCAAATGCGTTTGGCTGTGTGACTCTGGTCTCATTAGGACAAAAGCAGCGTGTTAAATTCATGCTTCAAACATAAGGAATAGGCCTAGTTTAGACAGAATACAGCATCCCAAGGCCAACAGACATAAACCTCACAGTTCAGTTCCACATGATCTTGGAAAAGAATATGAAGTTGAGTGCCATTTAATCCACTTTTGGGCAAAGGGTGAGGACTCAGCCACAACCGCTAACAGTTCAGATAAAATCCTACAGCACTGAACAGATTTCTGTACTGAAGCATCATAGACCAGCAGTTTCCACCCTTGTTCTAAGCAACATACGAAGAAAGCTCAAGTTGTAACTTGACTCACTGCTTCTTTTTTGTCTCTGTCAGTTTCGTTTTCCCAGAGACCTGCCCCAGTACAACCCAATTAACAAGCTCACAGAGATAGTTTAGACACGGTTCAGCAACAGTGCTATTTTTTGCAGTTCAATTATAAGGATTTGCATCCAAGCAACATGTAAATCTGTTTCACTACTTTAAATTAATGATTAAAATAGTAAAGTCATTTTTAGCATAACAGAAGACCACAAGTGTTTTAACAGTATCTGCTGCCACTCAGCATACTGATTTATTGTAAAAATTAGAAATGAAGGTTGCAGCTCAAGTGTAACAGGACTGTGGATTTCAGCAATATCACCCTACACCTTACCTAAAGTTTCCTTTAGTTTGTCATAGTTTGTTTTGACATCATTTAAACATCAGCTGCATAAATGAAACTTCAACCACATGGAGCTGACTGACAACGTCCGAGACACAGGCACTAAGCAAAAGTATATCCTTACCCTCTCCAGGAGGCTCATTTCCTGGAACTCTGGGCTCGTGTTGGCTAACCGTTGCAGAGTGTGCGTTAGGTCGTATGTTGTTGAGAAGTAAAATCCATCCACGCTCAAGACATGATTGAGCATTGACAAAAATACTTTATTGTCCTGCAACTGTTGAACGAGAAAAGAAGGACAGAAGAGCTCTCATTTATTACCACTGAAATATCTTCTTCTTACTAGCTCCTGCTAGTTTCTGAAGTGACGAGATGAACTTTGCTAGTGTGCTAGCACACGACATCCAGATCATTCAGAGACTGCCATAGAAGAAAACCATGGGATTGCAATTTTGGGAACAGTTCACTGATAACTGACAGCTAGCACACCGCAACCCAATGCTACAAGAACAGTGGAGAGCAGAGAACAGCCTCCTGTGAGGTAAACAGCTACTGATATTAAACTATTAGCAATTTCCGAGCAAAAAGGAAGCCTTTAGTTTGCATGAAAAGCATTCAAAAAGCCAAATAAAATGCCAATGCAAAACAAAGGATACAACTTACTGTCAAGATTACCCCAGCAACTAATCTGTGTTTGGTTCCAGTTTTGATTAACCTCATTCCTTTCCTGGAAGAGCATCAGATTCCCTTCCAGCTCCACTGGTCAGACACCTTATCTACTCTCTACCAAGCCCCAGCACATCTATTTTATACTATCTCCATCCTTTCCCTCCCTCTCAAAAGAAGGAAAAATCAATTCTTCCCTCCTGGGTAATTACATAATGGAACAATTCCACAAATGAAGCAAGACAGATAGTTAGATGACAGCAAGGCAGCTTATCATAGGGGTTATCAGAAGAGCAAAGCTGTGAGAAAGACTTAATAGGAAGAGCATAGAGAAGAGTGCACCATCTCAGCAGCGGGAAAAAATGCACAATATGCAGAACAAACTCTGGGGATGATATTCAAAAATCACACAATGTGAGCTTGTTATCTTGAATGACACAGCTTTATATTCACCTATATCCAAATACTGCATCAATTATGGCAGCCTGAATAAATCGGAAAAAAAGTGTAGTTCAAAGAGCTTCTAAAAAGAAACTTTCATAGTTTCACCAGATTAGGTCCTGTGGTAATGGACATTAATATAAGATAATCCCCCCACAATCGCCTCATGAATCCACCTACCTGAATATCAGTTAAGTGCAGCATGGTCTTCTTGTAGGAGAGGATGTCAAAGTCTGTTGCTTTCCAGATTGCATGACTGAAAATCTCACCTACTTTTTTCTTTTTTGTTATTACAATAAGATATGTGCCTGCAAATCAGAAAGAATAAAGTTTAAAACCCCACAAACAGATGCATGTATTAAGAAAAGGAGCCTATAACCATACCATATAACTAAAGAACTATGACCAGAAAACTGAAACTGATAGGAAAGGGTGAGGTTTCTTCACCTAGGACTCTGCTCCTAACAGCAAGGGGCTGAAAAAGAAGCAAAACGCACTTGCTAAGCTACCCATTTCTCTACGCTCACAGCTCCTGAGCTACTCATTAAGTTTAAGGAATTAAAATGGACAAGAAAAAGAAGGGTCAGCTACTCAAACTGCAGACCAGAGACTGTCTGAAAGTCTTCAGGTTTGAAAATGTGAAAGAGGACAGCGGTCTTGAACGTGGTTTGGAAAGCACTGAGCAAGCCTGCAACGCATGAAAGGAAGCATGCTTCAGAACCCAAACCCCCTATTCATCTTATCCTAAAAAGTATTTATCCTAACAGGTGCAAAATGGAACAAAGAGAAGGGGGGTTCCTTTTAATAATTTGACAGTGTTTTCCTGGTTGCATAAGTAACAAAGCAAAAATCCATAATAAAGACAGGTCACTCAAAGCAATTGATTTACACTTGCTGGTAAACACAATGGTATTTCTACTTATCGTATTTCAGTGCCAGCTTGGTTTTGAAGAAAAAGAATACTCTATCAAATTGGATATTGATGGATAATAATGTCTCATGATCTACATCTTATAACCATTAAATGCTCACTTACAACTTCTGTGGAGCAAAACAGTGAGGTTTTTTTTTCCATGCAGAAGCACAGAACCCCAAATCTGGTAGACTTTTGTACTGGTGTTACACCCTCTATTTGGACTATTTACTCACTTCAGAAATGCTCTAGCATGTCTGCATCTCAAGTTATGAGTACTGCTTTTGGCTGGTATATCAGAAGCATCCAGATACCTTATAAAAGCAGCACATTCCATCCACAGCTCTGCCACAAAGATGCTGCACAAATAGATACATCTGCTATGAATTTTCAATGCCTTTTCCTATTTGGGTATGCAACCTTCTGTTCGAGACTTCAGAGCTTTAGATATTAATTCAGCAATTTTCACACTCCCCCTTAACACTGTAAATAGGTGAAGAATATTTATGTTTGCTAAAGATGCTGCATTGCTAGATATGGAACCAGTTTTACAGATGATAACAAACTACCCAACACCACAACATCACTTACTAACAACACAAAATCATTTACTTTTAACTGATACTATCTTTAGTTTAACAGCTGTATACAAACAATCACTGCAAAGCTTTGGGGATGGAAAGAAAATGGCTAGTTTAATAAGTTGCATACTTCTATATTTTATATAATATTCACTCATTACCAAGCCTGTAATTTGTGCAAATTCCCTTTTAGGGTAATTCAGTTTTAAAACGGATCTTGTCAAGTACCTAAGACACTAAGGTGTTCATTGTACAGCTCTTGCTCTATAAAATCCACAATTCTTTAGAATATGAGCATATAAAGTTCAGTAGTTTAAGACCCTGTCAGAAGTTTACTGCATTTAACACAGTGATACTTTGCTTTGCTTGAGAACACTGCAATGAGTAAACTTAAATCCCCTTCTATGTATGGAGATTTTTATTACCTATGCATGCTCCTTATGACATCATTTTTCAGACTACTTTATTCTCAAACTCTAATAAAGTCTATACAAAAGATCTTTTGAATAGCAATTCATACACTGCTGTTCAAAAGTTGCTATTCAAAAGACCTTTTGTATAGACTTTATTAGAGTTTGAGACTAAAGTAGTCTGAAAAATGATGTACTAAGGAGCACGCATACTGAATAAGTCTCCAGATGTAAAGTCTGGAAGCTCAGACTTTGCACGTCAGGTTTATTTGTGACAGGGACTGTTTAGAGCTGGACACCACTGAGATACCTAGAAAAATCAGACAGCTTATCTAACAACTGCCTAAAATTTAGAATTGTTCCAGTCTGTTCTTTTCCTGTTAATGCTGAGATCTCTTTATATACGTAGGATAGCTGGAACACAACCATTACTTGAACTGCTGCACCTACTAGTCTATCACTCTGTCACTCAGTTCTGTACCAGGATCATCAACCTAAAGTCAAACTTCACAACTCAGTATTTGACTGCTGTATCAAATCCTGCAACTAGAAGAGTTATGAAAAGTAAATTATGTCCTTTGCACACATTTGAAACCTATGCCTTAAAACTCAACCAGCTATCAGTTAACCCTTCCTTTAGAGCAGCTACTGGTTTAAGAGGTACATGAACATTCACAATCAACTGTATTTGGATACCTCCACCCTCCAGCAGCCACAAGGAAAGGCCATCATACTGATGAAGTGTAACCTCAGGTAAGTATCCAAGATACTATTTTTGTCATTAAAGCTTCTTCAGCAATATATATTGCCTAAGTATTTTTAAAGAGCACAGTTCTCTTTTCCTTACCTGCTACCAAACGGATTGTTCCCAAAATACCATATATAGGCCTTGTAACAGCTGAGGGGGGAATATCTTTCTTGACTGAAAAGCGAAAGAAAAAAGCATCATCAGAATTTCAGACTGCTTCTTTCATGCCTATACTGGAAAACCACTAAAGTAGGTTTGTCACAGCTTCTTGGTCAAATCTCAAGTTTTGCTAGTCTTAAGTATAAGCAGCAATACATCAGATTTCCAAAGCCTGATGGGGGGTGGGAGGGAAGGATATGGAAGCATTCTAACACAATTTCCATGTTTGATCAAAATAGTCATTCAACTGAATAAATTCAAGCTTGTCCACGTGACAACACAGCAAGGAGACTCCTCAATAATGCATTGTCCTTCCAGCTTCCAGAAGGTTTTTGTTTTGAAGCCATCTAGACATCAAGGACAAACAAACCATAAATGCTTGTACCTCCCTCTTCTGAACCTCAGACTATTTCCATTTCAGAGACCCAGCTTACTTTTTGGTCTATCTCTGCAAAACTACCAAGAACAATATAGTTTACAATACTCCAAACAACACACCAAGAGATCCAAAAGGTACCCAAATATCAATTAGAAGTCTTAGCCTGTTAAACTTTCCTCAATTCACATTTCTAGAATAATACAAGGGATATTAGAGGAGTTTAAGAAACACAAAACACTTAAATCAGAATTAGGTATTTTCCCAGAGCTTGGAGGACAGAGAAAGATAGCACTTGTATTTTCCTTTGTTTTAAACACCTTGCAGGCTCATCTGATAAAACACCAGTCATGAGAACAGATGTGAACTCACAACGAGACTAAGGATGAGTATCTTAAAGAGTTTTGAAGGAGAAACTGAAATACTGTACTGCAACAAAATTTACCAGTGGGATGGGCAATGGCTCTTACATGAAGTACACAAGATACATAATAAGAGACTGACTGCTTTTATATTAGAATTACTGCAGTATTTCTGTCTGTTTAGATAGTAATGTTAAGGTACAAACTCCTGAAGCACTGAAGAGGAAGTCACTCATGGCTTTAATTTCACGTTGTCATTTAATTCAAGTTCTTTGGCTGAATTTGTGTGTTAATTTCACATTCTTAATAAAATACTATTTTGAAGACCTCAGCCTCAGCAGCTTAACGCTACTTGCACTGACGTCCGAATCCAGATTTCCAACACAGAACTAAATTTACAGTGAGGGTTCTTTTACAGCTGTTGTTTGTAGAGGCTTTATGAGAATTCAGGTTTCAGCACTGGGACAATCCAGCAAGAGCTGCAGAAGCCCAGCGTTCAGCACTTCCCACGTTTGGGACTCGTAGCACCAATCCCAACTAGCTTGAATGACTCAGATTTTACTGTCTTACAAACAGAAAGAGGCAAGCACTATCACCCTGGTTACCCACAGCATCAACCCCACAGCAAAAAAGCCATTTCAAACAAAGTTACTTGCAGGATGGAATACAAAGTACTATTTTAAAACAGTAACTAAAGATAAAAACAAATCTCCCAGAATCAATTTAAGGTGCTGAAGACCTTTTGGGAGTGCCTAGAACAAAACAAACAAAACAGGTGAAGAAGCCTATATTGTGAAATGCTGGTGAGGGGAGTACCTGTAAGAGTGACTTCTGTGGAGACTCGATCAATAGCAAGCACATCATCTGCTCCATCATCACAGGCTTCCACATAGAACTTCTCTGGTGTCACATGCCTTTAAGAGAATGGACAGGAGGAAGAAATTTGTTTAGCACCACTTACTTTGGCTTTATTTATTCTTCATCACCTGAAGACAGAGTAAGAAATTTTAAACCTTTTTTCAGCTGCAGAAAAAAACCCCAAATTCTCACCAGATTAATTCCCACCATCCACTGATACTGACAGTGCAAAAAAGCAAGTCAAGCTAATCGGGTATTGTAAAACCCACCATCTGTTTAATCATCTTCATTCTTGTTAATTACTATAAGTTAGAGACATGAAAAGGAGTTTATGTACATAGCGGTCCATTTCAACTGATATAAGTTTGAGCTACGTCACTTAGAAGACTGATAAGCCAAAAGCAAACTTCTAAACCAGAACTTTAGCCAAGCACTTTCTAATATATCAGAAACTAATGTACCACATCCCTGATACAAGTCTAAAGAACAGAACAACCATGTCCAAAGTGATAAAATCACTCATTTCACATCAGTGTGTTTGAGGTATTGTGAGAATCCACTGGGAACAACACAAGCAAAATGGAAAAGCTAAAGTGGCAGACTAGTTTATTGAAGCAAGTATGACAATGCTAGATCTGTTAGCCAGGACCGCGTAACATACATGGAGTAACCTGTATCTTCCCTATTGGAGACGCACTGACATCCTGTTCAGACTTCATAGCTACCTTTCTCTTCAGGAAGACCCAATGCAGTACAAAGCTAGTCATAAAATTAAACACAGTTCTCAACAATATTCCTTAAAAATACACCTGTAGAGATATCTGCAAGCCAGACATGCTACACTGTTCAACAACACAAGTTACGCAGGAATCGCTTGTAGCTGCCCACAGGAGGTGCTAAACAAACAATAAACCCACTCTTGAACTAGTGTTCTTAACTTTCATAGCGAGTTCTTTTAGTTTAAGGCTTGACAAGACATGGGATCAAAGTTTTAAGCATCTTGTTCTGGAAACTTACTCTACAGGATAGGTATTTTTAGGCTCCTTCTCCCTAAATAGCTCTTGCATTTTTTCACATCTCTTCTCTTTCAATCCATTAGAAAGCTGAATTAGAATTCTAATTTAGATCATAAACCTCCTTTGTAGGAGATCTAGAAGACCGCCTTTAACATGTCTAACACCCCCCACCTTCCACTCACTAAAAGCAGGGCCAACTTCAAAGTTTATCCAACTTTAAAGTTAAACCTTATTTCTTTGGGAATGTTTTGGCACTCCCTAAGGACAAAGATTCTACAACCTCTCTGCACAAGCACAGGAAAGCCAGAGAAGTCCAAAAGCCTAACTGAACTGAAAAAACAAACACCACAACAGACCGTAAAGCAATCAGGAGTTAACTGTTCATCACGTAATTTAACTTCTTCAAAGACAAATTAGTCCAAGTGTCCTACATGGGAACCACACCGCATTCCCTTTCTAAATCAGCCTTCTTAATCTTTCATACTTATACAATGCTTTATCGCGGAACGGTTTGGGTTGGAAGGGACCTTTAGGATCATCTAGTTCCAACCCCCCTGCTATGGGCAGGGATCTTTGAAACTAAAGCCATCAGAGTGAGAAATACAAACATGGAGTTTGTTGTACACTGAAGCCTTAAAGCTCCTACTTTGCTTTCCCTGTTTGTTTTGGATGAAGTGCACATATGCACCCCTGGCTCTCTAAGGGGGTTTCATAGCAGTAACGGGAACTGATTTTACACTGAATGGCAATCAAGCTTACAGAGAACAAGCTTAAGGATATTTATAAGCCACCAATTTGTTAAAGAATCTAAAATCAGGTTATACTATTTAAGATGCAGTCAGAAACCTACTGCTTGTTGGCAGGAGACAGTAGTAGGCATTTTTTCCACCTAAAACAAGCTGCAGCTACTTAACTACCACTGGTTTAGCTGAACAGTCAGCTTTTTCTAGGTCAGTTGATACAGCAAAATCCAGCTGAAAAAGGGGGAAAGGCACTGCAAAGTTTTGTATTAGACCTGTTATGCCTCTAATACAGATGCTTACGCACTCTTCCTCATCTACATTAAGCAAAGAAGGTGAAGTGTCCAAACTAGTAGCTTCAGTTTTCGAATACTCTGCATTGAGAAGCCAACACAGACAAGACGCCTACACTGACCATAGAGCATTTTTATCCATGATCAGTAGTTTTAAAAGCTGCTCTTCTAAAGTACAAATGGCCACAACTGTACTACTGTCTCACCACTGAGACTTACTCGCATATTAGCTAAAGCCCATTTCAAACAACTGGAAAAAAGCTTACAGGTCCAGAATATTTGTCATGTAAACAGACTTGATATTTACTACACTCCAGAGTAATTATTTCTCCCTGATAAATGCAAAGTCTGTTATCCTCACCATTACTTAAGAAAACAGAGAGAATTAAGGCTGCCACTGCAAATTAGACCTGGTTTTCCAACATGCCATGTGCCCTGCTTCAGCAGACCAGCCCCTCGTTTTTCTCTTTCTCTCTCAAATCCTTGGCCATGTTTTGTCTCCTGCCACTACCACTGGTTGCCCTTTAAACAGTTTACCAACACCTTTACCTCCTCTTACACAATGCTTGTACGTTTCTAACTTTGCTTAAACTACATTTTACCATGAACACACATGAAAGAAAGCTTTGCAATCAAAACCCTCCTTCCCACAGTGCGCTCCAAGACCAGATTTGGTGACAGAAGCGTCAAGTGGCTCCTGGTTTCAGTTCAATGGATCAAACTGGCAGCTCTAACTGCTGCCTGTGAAGTTGAGAGAACTTGAATAACTTTATGGTGATCTCAACAGAGGGATCACCGTTAAAAACTGCCTAAACACAACTGCACAACGCAAACTGCAAAGCCTAATGCCCTGCAAAACGTTAAAGCCTTGCTTCAGAAGTGAGAGAATTCGTGCTCTTCAAGGTTCTCAACAAAAAGCTGATTCACTTGGTTCTTGCCTCATTTGTGTAAACAGTTGAAAGTCTTCTAAAATTAGTATGACTGAGGAAGAGGTCAAAACTAAGAGGTTTCAGCCCAAGTGCAGATACACAAACCTAGCAGTTACCAGAACTAGCTGGTAGTCTCATTCTTATTTAGATGACCTTTTCAATCATTAGGACTATGATAACTGAGGTGATTGCCTCCCTCTTCTCTTTCAGGAAAGAAGCTGATGAGCACTGCATTCAAGAATGGTATTTTCCCACAGACATCCTCAGTACCAAGTCTGTGTGCTGTTCACAAGCTTAGAAAGCTAACACAAATGCTTATTTTACTGATCTGGGAAGGAGATATTAAGTGCTGAAAGAAGGATTACTCATACTGACTAGGAATCACAGAGTAATCCTATTCTTCAAATGAAATAAGGAAAAGACGAAAGTCTAAGTGCTAGTATTACATAAAAAGTAATAATAATGAAATCAGTATTTTCCAGAAGCCCATAATGTCGGTAGTTACTTTTGAAACTGGTTTTCATACACCAGGCCATATTCTGCTTTTGCATAACCTTCATATTTGACACTGGAACCTACCCGCTCCTTGGCTACCTTGTCACTGCTGTCTGTAAGCATCCAAAACATCAAGAACCCTTAACAGCAATGTCTTGCTTCCATTACAGCTTAACAGCACATAAAGTGTTCACAGAGTCTGAGTTCCTCTCATTCACTTTTATTTTAAACATAACCCCCCCCGACCACCACTACCATGGCCTGTTTCTCAGTGTTGCTAAAGAACAAAGGGAGTGATAAATGGAAATAGTTGACATTGATAGTGTAATTCCTGATACTCCTGAAAAGGGAAGGTATTAAAGAACTGCAACCACCAAATTCATGTTTCAAATATTACTGCAGGTGACCTGAATCTCATTTTGAAATCTTCTCCAACTGAATTGTGTGGACTGCTGCCAAGAGGTAAAGCAACTTACTCAGTAGATTTAATGCCTACAATTCAAAGCAAAAAAGTATGATTCCCAACATAACAGAGACACAAGAGAAAAGCAACAACCACTGCTTGCTTACACTAATTGTAAAGTCAGCCTAATTTACAGTTAAGTGACAAAGTAGTACTTTTTATTTGCGTTTGTTGTGAAGCTTCACTTCATTAATTGGATTACAAAGCAGTGCTGTATACCATGAAGGTGATGCAGAACTGCATCCCACATTTTAACTGGGTTGATCTTACAGACAAGAATACTCCTGTGTTCAGGTACTGCATGAAAGAAGACCCACTGTGCTCTAATGGCAACTCAAGATAGTACTTCACTCAATACCACTTAAGCCTTCTAGGCCTCAACAGCCGAAGACTTACTTCACTAATTGATTATTTCACCATAAATACTTAACATTGCCTTAATGTAGGAACTTCTTTGATGTCAACCTCTAAATACTATAATAAAGCAAGCCAAAAGCACGTCCTGTACTGTGCAGCAATGCCTTTGCTGTACTCAAGATACCAAAGTGGTCTGCAGCAAGATAATAGGGAAGACATTAGTATATGCAGAGTCCCAACAGTATGTTAAGTAACAGTGCCAACACACGGACGGTTTCAACACCCCAGAGATTCCAGATTTTCTAGGTGAGCAGGTGTGCTAATTATACATCTACCATAAATATTACTCCTTCAAGCAGAAACAGCTCAAGGAACTGGCACATCTCCCATGGAGCAGTAGTTGTTGCAGGGAGAAGAAAGGGAGTATAATGCCAGGATTAAAGAAAAGCAGGAATGGAAACAGCAGAAAAAAGCATGGATTAAAGGCATAGCTTTATAATGGCTATCCCCAGTTAGGTTTTGCTTAAGCTGACAAATAATTTACTGCATAAGTTGACGCCCTCCTCAAACAACATCCCTAAGCTTCACTGTGAAAGCCACTTAGTAGAGCAAGAAAAAAAGGATGTGCACGGTTGTTTCTAGAAGCATTATCCAAACTCAGTTTAGAGAACAAGAAACAAAAGAAGACAAAGACAAGTTGCACTTTTGGACCTTTCCTCAAACTACTGATGAATTGGACTGGTAGCTTTACTACCATCCACCTGCTTGCTACCTGCAATAGCTGCTTGAATCTACAACTTGTTCCTGAGGGTATGAGAGGAAGTTAAATATACCAGTGACAGATGAAATCTATGGGTAGCAGTTTTTAGGTTAGCAGCTCTCCCCAGTAACTGCTGGTGTAACTCAATTAGCGCCAACAGTAGCACAGACATTAGATATCAGTATTGCTGCTGGTATCAGCTGAACTTCAATGATGACACTGGTCAAGGCTTGAGTTGCTACTTTCAATAATGTGGAAAACACAAGGTTTGTATTGAGAGCTAGAATCTGGTACTGAATGTACAGAATGGGACCCTGCAGAGCAGTACAAGCAGCGAAGCTCCACACAGGGCCACTGAACTACCTGGAAGAGGTGAGCTGCAGAATCTGACCTTTTCATAGTGAGAAAGAGAACTCAGTTAAAACCTCAAAACACTGTCACCTCTAAACCCCCACACTGGAGTCTAGCTTGGATCTCTCACAACAACATTCTCCTTTGACCTTGCCAACCTGGTAAGGGTGACTCATCACCCAAGTCACGGTCCTGTATCTTACAATGCTTGGTAGGAAGTCTATAGGCATTACCACACTTGGTGTAATAACAGGAAGAAAAGCTCATTTGCAAAAAGCAAAACAATTCTGTTTTCAAGTTTATAAAGCAAAAAATTCACATTAAACTACATTTGAGACAGCCTAGTTCTAAACAGATCAAAGCTTACTTTTAGTTAGGATTAAACTTTAAATGAGACAATTCTTCACTAGCCTGTATCCAGAAACGTGCTTTTCCTTAAAGGAACTCTCAGTAGGAATGACTGCACTGCAAGTCACGCAACTGCTACTCACACAACTCACCTTTTCTGCTCTGCAGGCAAAGAGATCTCAAGTTCAGGTTAAAGAAAGACAAACACTGTTTAGGTGACAAGAGGAAAAAAGCTTTCTGCCAAATAAGAAAGTCGTTCAAAAATCACTGAGGATCTTACTCCTCAAATTATCTCCAGTGTCTGTATACCCTCACTTAGCTACCTGATCAAAATAAGGAAAGAAGCCCAGCGATTTTTAAACACATAACGGCATTATGACAAACTGTTTATACAGATCTCTAAGGAAGATCTACAGATGTTTGCTCTGAATCCAGAATATGACTGTCAAATGAAATTTAACAGAGCATTAAGTACGGTTAAATCAGGCTTAAAAATCACTTTCAGATCCTGCTGCCCCAAAATGGCATCAGTAACTCAATTACACACTTCCAAGCTAATATTTAGAGGTCAGAAGCCTGGGAACGCCTTCAGGACACACAAGGACGTTTCACCGTTGGCTTCAGATAGTCATGACGAGCTTCGTAGAATCACAGAAGAGTTACGGTTGGACCTTGAGATCATCCAGTTCCAACCTGAGTCACCTCTTCACAAGGCTCATCCAGCCAGCATAAGGACTTGGAGTGGAGACACCTCTTCAGATTTAACTTTGCATTGCTTTGGTTATGCAACTTCTTTCACTGTGTAAAGGGCAGGAAGCAAATGTACATGCCCAAAGGGTTACGTTCTCCCCTAAACCCCTCGTTTTAATAGAAAAATAGATTACACCAGGAGCTTCGAAGGATTTATCTGTGCAGTCACAGTAGGCACTACACAGGAGAGTCGCACAAGTTCAAAATCATCAAGCGGCACCAAAATAAAGCTGCGCTGTAAGAGGCGGATGGGTACGCACACCTAAAGAGCCTTCAGCGGGGAGGAAACACTGCACATACAAAGCTTTCCATTCGCACCGGCGCTCGGGTGTCGACACAAACCACCTATGAGGGAAGCAGGCGGCAGCCGGGGCTCCCCATCACCTCCTCCGTGAGCGCAGCGCACCGCGCCCAGCACACCGAGCACCCGCACGCATTCGCCTTCCAGAGGGAAGCGAGACCGCCACCCGAGCCGCCAGCAGCGCCGCTGCCGTGCTATCAGATAGACAGCCGGAGCGGAGCGGAGCTGTACCCGCGGCCAAAGTCCTCCTCCTC